>AWOL01S0069947.1:68506-79109 GCA_000715115.1 Nicotiana otophora | reverse complement strand
GGGGGGGGGGGGGATACTTTATCTTCGCATGGATGGGTAGAAAGCATGTCTATAAGGCCTTAATTTGTTTGCTTGCCGTTTATGTGTGCTATATGTTGATATGTTTGCCTTAGGGCTAATACAATGTCTTAGCTTGCAAATGTTAGGAAACATGCCTATAGGAACTAAAACAAGATTTGTTGATCGATACACCTAGATACCATACCTATAGGACCTCAATGTGATTAATCAAATTTCCGTTGTTGCTATTCCTATCATACTGCCCGCCTAGAAAACATGCCTATAGGGGGTAAATAAAACGAGTATGTGTTCTTAACTATTTATTGCCCAAATACCAACTGTTTAGAGAGCATGCCTATAGGACATTACTAATCACCTAGAAAGCATGCCTATAGGACCAAGGATGAATAATTCTGTGCCTTCAATGGTCTCACTGCCCAGATGTAAATCGCTTAGAGATCATGCCTATAGGATATTTAATAAAACCATGTATTAAAATCAACCGCTTTGACAAGATAATCTGCCTATAAATACTACCTATAAGACTTTATTAAGCCGTTTTATCACATAGAAATCATGCCTATATGTCTTGAACAATTTAATATACCTTGAATCCAAGCCTATCCGCCTACAACCACCTGCCGAATAATCTGAACGTTGTTAGCAAAGTTCATAACTACATGCGTGCATCTGTGTCTATATGAGGGAGAAGGTATTGCTCAGAGTTTCACCCATGAAGGGTGTTATGAGGATCGGGAAGAAGGGCAAGTTGAGCCCTTGGTATATTGGCCCGTTTGAGGTGCTTGAGAGGATTTAGGATGTGGCTTACAGACTTGCATTACCGCCTAGTCTGTTGAGTGTTCATCCAGTGTTTCATGTTTCCATGCTCCGGAAGTATGTCGACGATCCATCTCATGTTTTGGACTTCAGCATGGTTCAGTTGGATGGTGATTTGACTTATGATGTGGATCCGGTGGCTATTTTAGATCGCCAGGTTCGAAAGTTGAGGTCAAAGAACATAGCTTCAGTAAAGGTGAAGTGGAGAGGTCCTCCAGTAGAGGAGTCTACTTGGGAGACCGAGCAGGAGATGCGGAGCAGATATCCACGCCTATTTGAGACTCCAGGTATGATTCTAGACCCGTTCGAGGATGAATGTTTGTTTAAGAGGGGGAAGATGTAACGATCCGACTGGTTATTTTGAGTGTTATAGCATCGTTCCCCCATTTACTACTTATGCGATGCTAATTGTTGTTATGTGACTTGACGGTATAGTTGGTTTGGTTATGGGGATGTTTCAAAATGAATTGGGACACTTAGTCCCAAGGTTGGATGCCTAAGTTGAAAGAGTTGGCCGGATGTTGACTTATGTGTAAATGGCTACATAAAGGAGTTTTGATGGTTCTGATAGCTCCGTAGGTTTATTTTAGACTTAGAAGTGTGTCCGGTTATTGATTTGGAGGTCCGTAGATGATTTTGTCTTGAAATGGCGAAAGTTCAAAAAATAAAAGTTGGAGAGTTGAGAAGTTTGACCGAGAGTTGACTTTCTAGTTACCGGGCTCGGATTTTGTTTTCAGAAGTTGGAATAGGTCCACTGTGTCAATTATGACTTGTGTGCAAAAATTGAGGTCAATCGGAGTTGATTTGATAGGTTTCGGCATTGATTGTAGAAGTTGAAATTCATTAGTTTTCATTAGGCTTGAATTTGGGTGTGATTCGTGTGTTTGATGTTGTTTGACGTGATTTGAGGCCTCGACTAAGTTTGTATCGTGTTTTAGGAGTGGTTGGTATGTTTGATTGAGGTCCCGGGGGCCTCGGGTGGATTTTGGATAGTTAACAGATCGAATTTTGAACTTAAGAAATGGCAGAGGAGTTTTAGACTGGTGCGATTGCACCTGCGAAGGATTTAGTCGCAGGTGCGCAATCGTAGAAGCGAATGAGGCATCGCATGAGCGGTTTCAGTTGGGACTGTGAGGCAGCGTATGTGCGAGGTATTGGCCGCACCTGCGAGATCTTAGATGTGGAGAATAGAGGCGCAGGTGCGAGGTCTAAAAAGGGAACCTGGGGGCGCATGTAACGAAGGATGCTCGCAGATGCAGATGTGCATCTGCGGATGAGTGTTCGTAGAAGCCGAAGTAGGCAGGAGGCTATGGAGTCGTAGAAGCGAAGAGGACTCCGCAAAAGCAGAATCGCAGAAGTGGTTAAGTGGCTTCGCATGTGCGAATTTCTTGGACAGATTATATTTCAAAGGGTTTCTGAGATTTTCTCATTTTTTGACTTTTGAAGCTAGGTTGGAGGTGAGGTTTTAGAGGGGTTTCACGAAATTTCTTGAGGTAAGCCACTTTTGATCATTTTTAGTCATTAATAATTAATACCCATTGAATTTCCCACCTAGTTTATGTGTTTTGAAGGTAGAATTTTGGGAGTTTTGGCCTAGGGATTTGGAGAGTAAGAATTGGGGATTTGAGTGGCGATTTGGTATCGGATTTGAGTAATTTGTATATGGTTAGACTCATGGTTGAATGGGTGTTCGGATTTTGTAAATTTTGTTGGATTCCGAGATGAGGCCCGGGGTTGACTTTTTGAGTTGATTTTTGACTTTTGATAAAGAACTTAGCTTTTGCATATGGAATTGATTCATATAGCTTGTGTTGATTGTATCGAGTTGTTTGTGGCTACATTCAAGGCGTTCGGATGCCGATTCGCCAAGCAAAGATGTATTGGAGTAGAGATTTGCATAGTTTGAGCGTGTGGGCGTGCACCGTAGGAATTGTGACTCGGTCGATTTCGTGAAATTGGGTAGTCAAAAATCTTATTATTATACATATATTTTCCATGTGTTAGAGAAATTGAGCTGTGATTTATGTTAGAAATCATGTGCTTGTACTTTTGGGACCCACAGAGGTCGTGTTGATGTTGCATTAATTTCTTAACTTGAAATCATGTACTCAGTCACATCTATCATTTCCATTTCATATCTAAGTCTCTGTTGCCATATATTGATACATCATATCATTATTATTTTGGCTGATTATCATGATATTCGTGAGCCCGAGAAACTGGAGAGGTTGGTGACTGAGCGAGGACGAGGGCTTGATTGTGAGAATATTATGGGATCGGGCTGCATGCCGCAGCAGAATTTATTGATTCATGCCATGATTCGCTTATGTTAGCTCTTGGGAAGGATCCGCCCCTCCGGAGACTGACTTACCAGCAGTGAGCGCAGGTACCTACTAAGTGTGAGTGTGAGTGCGAGTGCCGAGCGCGAGTTCGAGTGCCGAGCGATTGGGAGGACTGAGTGACTGTGAGGAATGAGTGACTGTTAGGATTGAGTGAATGGGAGGACTGAGTGAATTGATGCTCCGAGAGTATGCATATGATTTTATCACTGCATTGCATTACAATTGGCATGTATAATTGATATGTAGAGATAGAGGTATCATTCTTCATTTCAGTTAGCCTTGGCATGTTTTATCTGTTTTGAGCTTAAACTATTGAACTTAAAAGCATGTCTACAATTCTTATTGTTATTTCTGTATTTTGATTGTACTCGTTGAGCTCGTCACTACTTTTAGCCCAATGTTAGTCTTGTTACTTATTAAGTACATTGGGTCGGTTGTACTCATACTACACTCTACACTTTGTGTGTAGATCTAGGTACTTCCGGTATGGTGGTTGCTGATTTTGGAGCTTTATCAGTTCGGAGATTCTCGAGGTAGCTTCTTGGCATCCGCAGACCTTGACTCTCCACCTTTATCTTTTTATTTTTTTTATGTTGTTCTACCTTCCTAGACATTGTTTCAGCAATCAGACCATGTTATTGACACCTGGATTTTAGGGAAGTATTGTATCGAGTTGCTCTACTTTCGTATCAGTATATATGAGATTTTACTCTCAACTTATTTTGTTATGTTTTCAAATTTAAAGATGTGTGGTTTATTATGATTGTCGGTTTGCCTAGTATTGCGATAGGTGCCATCACGACATGTGAGATTTGGGTCATGACAGCATGTTAATAATTTTTTTATTTAAACCATTATGTTACCAACAGCTCAATAAAATATGATATAGTGACTCCATGCAATTAAATTAACATTGACAATCAATTCACCAAGTTATAATGGAGGCACATATTGGCAAGTTAAAGCAACACAATAAATCACGTAGAGAGATTGACTCACCCAAGAAACCACAATCATTCCAACACCAAGATAATAACGAATAACCAAACACAATCAAAATGTGGATGAATGATTGAAGGAAAATCAATGACCGTTCAAATCAACAAGTTATTCTAATATGGAATGTACAATAATCACAACTAAGGTACCGCCTTGTATTCACATTTTACAATTTCAATCACAATCTTTCCTTATATCACCGCGTGAGCCTTACATTTAGTTTTGAAAATTATTTTTCACGAAATAGCTACACGTGTTTTAGCCCACCTTATCTCACCACGTGGCTTGAAGTAGTTCCCCTACTAGCAACACACGTATCAAGCCACCTTATCTCACCGCATGCGTATCAACCCCTAGCCTTATTCCACCGCATGCGTATTAATATCAAAATATAATACCAATTCGCACCACAAGTGACTATATACCACAACTTGCCTCAAAGTCAACAACACCAATGTTTCGACAATAAATAACCCATGGCTTAACCACAATATATACAAGAATTTCAACAATAATAAAGTAAATAAGAATTCTCAACAATGAAATGTATCTCAACAATTAACACCTTCGCCTCAATGTGATAATAGCTATTATAACTTCAATACCAATAACTCAATAAGATGATATTCTACGAAATAACAACTTCAATTAAAAATGATTCAACAAGTAAAAGGTAACAAGACAATAAGGAAGGCAATAACTTCAACTAATGCATATAAGAGCAAAATACCAAGTAAGAGACAGAACAAGTGCTAACAACATCAAATAGAGCATGAAAGAGTATATAAATAATGCGAGATATAACATGTTATGGCAATTCAATTAAAGACATGGAAAGAGTCCAGATAACATAAACCGGTCAAATACCACATATAGCCCATGTACTCACTCGTCACCTTGTGTACACGGCTTTCACATAATACAAATAGCACAATCAATCAAAATCCTAAGGGGTAGTTCTCCCCCCCCCCCCCCCCCCCCCCACACAAAGTTAGGCAAGACACTTACTTCAACTAGGCCAACTCAACCCTTGGAAATAGCTTTTTTCCTAAATTTCGTCTCCACATGGCTCAAATCTAACAAAAAATGACTCAATAACATCAAAAATGCAAGATACAACAATTACAATAAATTGATATATGATCTTTACATTTTTTCAAAAAGTCAACAAAAGTCAACCTTCGGCGCGCCCAGTCAAAACTCGGGTCCAAGGGTAGATTCCGACTATCCATAATCCGACATGTCCATATATATGTTTTGTTTTCAAATCCAAGTCCAAATCGACTCTCAAAACTCAATTCTTCATTTTTCAAAAACTTGACAAAATTTCCCAATTTTCCACTTTGATTCTCATAAATTTGATGTTACAATCTAAGGCATATTCATGAAATTGAGTTAGAAATTGATTAGAATCACTTACCCAATGTATGTAGATGAAAATCCACTCCAAAATATCCAAAAAACCAAGCTCCAAAATATTGTGAGAAAAATTAACTAAAATCCGAAACAAGAAAAACAATGTTGCAGCTGTCCTAGCTCGATTTAGGTCCTAGAAGATCCCAAACCTCACGTTTTATCTTGCGAAATTACACCCAAGATAGCATCATGAATCAGACAATTTGGCCTTAAAATGAGGGAGATATGATGCTTTGAAGTTTTAAAAGAAATCTGAAAATTACAATGGCATTTTGATAATTATTTACGCCCGAAACAAACAAGCAATAAGAAAATCTCCGTGTTAGCACCCAAAACTCATTCAGAACCTCCCGGATACAAATCATATATGTATTTCATTCATAAAACACGCTACAAACCTGATCGCGCACTCAAAAATCCAAAAAGAGGTCATCTTGATCTGATATTGAACATGGTCAAACCTCAAATCCTTAACTGCTTTCTCAACCAATGTTCCAAAAATTCACCTGAGACCCCCGGAACCCCATCCACTCATACCAACAAGTACAAATACATCATAAACACTTATCCAAAGCATCAAAATACTCACGGGAACATCACAACAAATAATCGAGGCTCAAACCGAATAGGGTTTCTCTCAAGTTGTTAAATCTTCATTCTTTAAAAAGAGTGTCCGAATCACAGTTAAACACTTCGGATTACTTTCAAACGTTGCACACAAGTTCAATTCAACTATATAGACCTATCCAAAGTCTCGGAACACCAATTGGAGTCCCATAACATCAAAGTCAACTGTTGGTCAAACTTATGAATTCTTAAGTTCTTCAAATTTCCAACTTTCGACAAATAGTGTTGAATTCTTGTAGGAACCTCGGAAACCAAATCCGAACATACTTACAAGTCCAAAATTATCATACAAACCTATTAGAACAATCAAAAATCGATTCCGAGTCTGTTTACCCAAAAGTCAAACCTTGGTCAACTCTTCTAACTTAAAGTTTCTAAAACGAGAATCATTTTTCCAAATCAATCTAGAACCGCTCGAAAACCGAAACCAACCATACATGCAAGTCATAATACATAAAATGAAGCTACTCAAAGTTTTAAACCACTTAATGAAATGCTAAAGTTGAAAACTACCGGTCGGGTCGTTGCATTCTCCACCACTTAAATATATGTTCGTGCTCGAACGTGTCAAGAGTCATTTAAAAGCCATCAAATCGCCATATAACCTCACCATACACATAACCATGGGTGATCCCACATCCTATAATCCATATAAGCTTGACAAAAACACCTAATAGAGGATCCTTACTTCAACCTTAGTTCATAAACCTTAAAACACAAATCCCCAACATCTGGAACTCATTATATGAACCGATTCTTGCATCTATGCACTGTATAACTCTGAACAAGCTGTGTCAATCCATAACCATATCTCAAGACATAATCACATGATGAACCACATAACTCAAATACTCATAGCAATAACTTCCGAACGCAATTGTTGCTTGATAACCAACTTGACACTGGTAACAAACCCCATATCAACTAAAACCTTGTTCTGAACCTTCGTACACTGCCAATGATGAAACAAATATATAGAAACACATAAACACCCATCGGATCAACAAGTGGCGGAGCTCTCTTGCCTGATAAGAAACCATAGAAAAAATCTAAGCCGACCTGTGACACAATTCTTGTAAACATACCTTAATCAAATCCAATGGCACTCATTTCAGGCCCAATAAGCTCACAACATCCAATACAAGCTACTCGACCGACCTATCTCACAAATTATACTTAGAGCCACATATCCGTGCACCAACGAATAATAACTGAGATATACCTAATGATGGAAAGAGAATGGAAATGAAGGAACCGTCCCGCCAGCTCAATAGCTACCACCAAGAAGCGCAATGCTATCAACCCACCACACAAGGGAAAACATAACACACGAAATAAGCATAAAGGATCATATCCTAGCATAACGTTGTTGCGATGCATGACCCAATCCGATACCGGTCCACCTAGAATACGTCGAGCCATGATACTCACAATAAATAACCATACGCACATCAACAACAAACACACGAAATGCATGACCATAACCATGGAGATATGGATATCACTATATACCAGAAACAGAAAAACCATAACCAAGGCACAATCAACCATGCAACACCACAAGAGCAATATCGTTCGAATTTTGCTACAAAGCTCAAACATAACCTCATTGGTATGCAGATAACCAACAGATCACAACCCATCGCAGCAAAGGAAAGTAACACATGAGACATATCAGAACACGAATGCGATCCACCCTAACCGATAACATAACCCTCTACAATAACTCTCATGCATATATAAATTTGACCCGATTCAAAACATATCCTTATTAGACCTACTAGTAGCCTCCATATCCATTCCGATCCTTCCAAAGTAGGTAGATAGCCTCCGAAAATCCCACAATAACATATCTATAGTATATACCATCAGTTGCCAACCTCTTAACATACCTTTACTGTTCACAACGATGGAACAATTTGCCTCGAGAACCCCCTTATTCTTCAAATTCCTAGAATACTAGAATCTCCACATCCGATCCCAACTGCATTACTCAAATAACTAACACATTCCTCACATCCGGGAAGCCCACGAGAAGTACTTCTATAATTATTTCATGGCACAAAGCAAAATCTAGATATCAGCAGTCGATCAACAAGTCGATTACCGTAATACTAGTTAGGCATCCGCAAGTTGAAATACAGTGCGCCTTCTGGAGTGTGCACCCTTCTTAAGTGGTATCAGATAATGCTAGCATTCTTCTAAACATCTGAAATCATCCATGCTGTCTAGAACTCGTGACCCCATCCATGCAAAAATCATAACACGCAATACGTTTTTTATGCCGGTAGTAGACATCTAGCTCAAGTCGTGGTCGATACTATCAAGAACTCTTCGAGGCCAGTCCACACACCACCAAGCCATTATAACTGAACTTCCCCAACTCAACCAAGTCACGCAAGCCGTCAAACCGAAGAGTATTGCCACAGAATGCCGGTGAAGCATTATCACACCAAAAGAACCAATTACCTTTGTTGTATGCTAACTCAACATCATCGAGCTGACCCATTTTTTCGAATCCTCCTCGACTTGTCTTCATGTCATCACTTTTCCTTGTCAGTACACAATGATCCTAATTCAAAGCTTGCTGCGGAAGACCCTAGCATGAACCATGTTGTCCGGAAGCCCATAAATCACTGTATTTCCTCTAGAGCATCCAACAATGCTACAACCGAGATACCCACTTTAAAGAGACCTTCTGTGAATCTGATGATGTTTCTCTTACTTATCTAATATTGGAATGTAGATTTAGCAATGATACAGATATACCGTAAGTTCCAGCTCCATCCCATGAAAATCTCAAATTTTAGTCATGTACAATTGCGGGGAATCCCTCAACACTGCATATATACCTCAGACCCAAAACTGATATGACACTTGCCCATGTAATCTGATCGTTGATAGTAGACTCTCCTACTTAGTGCGGAATCATAGGGAATAACACCCGATGATACATATTACCAACCTTCACAAGCTCGTACAACACTAATCAGATACACGAACCAGTTGCATCCCACACTTGAACAACTGAAGATCTGCCAACATGTCTGCGTCCTTAGTCTAGACAATATCTCGAGACAATGATCGAGCATCCATGGCCTCATCGTAGCCCATCCGCATCATTATAAACCGTCAGAGCATAGTTGTTATCGAGTACACAACATCATATACGAGTGGATGTAAAGAGATATAAGATATATGCTTTAAGCTGAATCAATGTCGCACGATAAGGAATAAAAGGATTGGAATATCCTAATAGTTCCTTTTCCTTTCAAAGACAAGTACAGACGTCTCCGTACCGATCCGCAAGATTCTACTAAACTTGCTTATGACTCGTAGCACCTATGAACCTAGAGCTTAGATATCAACTTGTCACGAACCCAATTTTCCACCTTAGGATATCGTGATGGCACCTATTCTCTAAGCCTAGGTAAGCCTAATACATGCTGATTTAATAACAGAATTGAACTATTTAATCATTAATCATAAACCATTAAATGATATACATAGCTTCAAGTGGCCAATAGTTATATATTTTCCAAAACCGGTAGTACAGAGTCATAAGCACTACTGAAACACACTAGAATTTCGAAATACAATACTATTTTGAATTATAATTTAACAGTAGCATGATGAAGTAAGATGGTGACTCTGAGGCTTGCGAACGTCAAGCAGGTTTCCCTTGAAGTCTCCCGCCGTGCAAACGCAACTCTCAATAATATGATCAGAATACCTAGATCTACATAAAAAATTGCAGAAACATAGCATGAGTACACCACAACAGTACCCTATAAGTATCAACCCTAACCTCGGTAGAGTAGTGACGAGACCAGGTCAAGACACCTACTAGGCATATAAACCTTTTCAAGATATACATAAGCTAACAATGGAAAGAACATCAATGTAAGACCAACGGCGGAAAGATTATTGATTTACAACCAACAATGAAGTAATAGAAATACAAATGACAGCAAGTAGTAAACGAGTAATAAAGAAACAACATAATCAGAATACCAATGAGATGTAAACGAACTCAAATAAAGCAAAACGGATGACAACTCAAATAATCAAATTGCTCCCAACACATGGACTTATAACAAGAATTACTCTGAGGCACCACACCTCATAAATCACAAGTCATGAACCACAATTTCCAAATCATACACTTATGGCACCTCGTGCCCATAATAACAATCACCTTCGCACAACAATGCCCACGTGCTACCATATTCTTTGAAACCGTGACAAATATCAATTTAGATGAACGAGACAACAACAACAACAACAACCCAGTATAATCCCACTAGTGGGGTCTGGGGAGGGTAGTGTGTACGCAGACCTTACCCCTACCTTAGGGTAGAGAGGCTGTTTCCAAATGACCC
>AWOL01S0069947.1:37457-68343 GCA_000715115.1 Nicotiana otophora | reverse complement strand
CGGCATCCTTCCCTCCAAGAACTCCCCACCTTGCTCTTGGGGTGACTCGAACTCACAACCTCTTGGTTGGAAGTGGAGGGTGCTTACCATCAGAGCAACCCACCTTGTCTCAATTTAGATGAACGAGAGATATATTTAAATACCATAAAACATAATAAAAATCTTGAATAAAGTAAGGTGTCAAATGAAATAATGAGTTTATTTTAGAAATCAAGTAAAGTAAAACAATATACAATTTATTCAAAATAGAATATCGGATGAGTTTAGTTTAGAAATCAATAAAATTGAGTAAAAATATAATTTTTAAGCAAAAAAAAAATATTAGTTAAATTAACGAATTAAACATAGAATTTTGTAACGAAAAACATAATATCAATTTTATAATTTGAGAACCAAATTATAGTGAAAGTGCGATAACCATTTAGAAGAATAAGGCACCGAGTGAGATAACGATTTCTATTTTAAGAGGCACATAGAATAAAGCATGTTAATAATTCTTGTATTTAAACCATTATGTTACCAACAACTCAATAGAATATGATATAGTGACTCCCCGCAATTATATTCACAGTGACAATCAATTCACCAAGTTATAACGGAGGCACAGATTGGCATGTTAAAGTAACACAACAGATCGCGTAGAATGCATGACTCACCCAAGAAACCACAATCGTTCCAATGCGGATGAATGATTGAAGAAAAAACAATGATCGTTCAAATCTACAAGTATTCCAATATGGAATGTACAATAATCACAACCGAGGTACCGCCTCGTATTCACATTTCACAATTTCAATCACAATATTTTCTTATATCACCGCGTGAGCCTTACATTTAGTTTTGAAATCATTTTTCCTGAAATAACTACACGCATTTGAGCCCATATTATCTCACCGCGTGGATTCAAGTAGTTCCCTTACTAGCAACACGCGTATCAAACCACCTAATCTCACCGCATGCGTATCAACCCCTACCCTTATACCACCGAATGTGTATTAATATCACAACACAATCACAACTGGCAACACAGGTGCCCATATGCCACAACTTGCCACAAAATCAGCAACACTAATGTTTCCACAATAAATAGCCCATGACTCAACCACCATATGTATAAGAATTTCAACAATAACAAAATGAATGCGAATGCTCAATAAGGAAATGTATCTCAACAATTAACAACTTCTCCTCAATGTGATAACGGCTATTACAACTTCAACACTAATAACGCAACAAGAAAATATTCTACGAAATAGCAACTTCAATTAAAAATGATTCAACAATTAAAAGGTAACAAGACAATAAGGAAGGCAATAACTTCAACTAAAGCATATAAGAGCAAAATAACAAGTAAGAGGTAGAACATGTACTAACAACGTCAAATAGAGCATGTAAGAGTAGATTAACAATGAGAGATATAACATGTTATAAAAAATCAATTAAAGGCATGGAAATAGTCTAGATAACCTAAATCAGTCAAATACCACATATTGTCCATGTACTCACTCGTCCCCTTGTGTACACGGCTTTCACAAAATACAAATAGTACAATCAACCCAAATCCTAAGGGATATACAAAGTTGGGCAAGACACTTACCTCATCTAGGCCAACTAAACCCTCGAAAATAGATTTTTCCAAAAATTCGCGTCCACACAGCTCAAATCTAACAACTTAATAACATCAAATAATGCAAGAGAAACCAATTACAATAAATAAAGCTATCATCTTTATATTTTTCCAAAAAGTCAACAAAAGTTAAACCTGGGCCCGCCTGGACAAAAATCGGGTCCAAGTATAGATTCCGACTACCCATAATCCCATGAGCCCATATTTATATTTTGCTTTCAAATCTGAGTCTAAATTGACTATCAAAACTCAATTCTTCATTTTTCTAAAACTTGAACAAAATTTCTAATTTTTCTATTTTATTCTCATAAATGTGATGTTACAATCTAAGGAATATTCATGAAATATAGTTAGAAATTGATTAGAATCACTTAATCCAATGTATGTAGATGAAAATCCTTCCAAAATCGCTCAAAACCGAGCTCCAAAACTTTGTGATTAAAAGTAACTAAATTTCCAAAAAAGAAAAACAATACAGCAGCTGTCTCAGCTCGATCTAGGTCTTAGATGATCCCGAAAATTATATTTGATAAGCCCAACATGATCCTTATGAGATTAGACCCAAGATAGCCTCTTGAATTACCCAATTTGGCCTTAAAATGAGGGAGATATGATGTTTTGAAGTTTTAAAAGAAATCTGAAATTTTTTAATGGTATTTTCGTAATTATTTACACCAGAAAAAAAACCAGCAATAAGAAAATCTTAGTCTTAGCACCCAAAACTCATTCGGAACCTCCCGAACACAAACCATATATTTATTTCATTCATAAAATACGCTATGAACCTGCTCGTGCACTAAAATAATCGAAAAGAGATCATCTTGATCCGATATTGAATATGCTCAAACCTCAAATCCTAATTTAACTGGTTTCTCAACCAATGTTCTGAAATACATCCGAGACCCTCGGGACATAACCAGATAAACACTTCTTTTCGGTTGTGCATCTGAGACTCAACCCAAATAGGATTTCTCTTAAGTTTTTAAATCTCCATTCTTTAAAAAGAGTGTTTGAATCGCAGTTAAATACTTCGGATTACTTTCAAATATTGCACATAAGTTCAATTCAACTATATAGACCTATCCAATATCTCGGAACACCAATTGAAGTCCAATAACATCAAATTTAACTATTGGTCAACTCTTTAGTTCTTCAAATTGCCAACTTTCGACAAATAGTGTCGAATTCTTCTAGGAATCTCCGAAACCAAATCCGAACATACGTACACGTCCAAAATAATCATACGAATCTATTGGAATAATCAAAATGCGTTTCCGTGTTCGTTTACCCAAAAGTCAAACCTTGGTTAACTCTTCCAACTTAAAGCTTCTAAAAACGAGAATCATTCTTCCAAATTAATCCCGAACCGCTCGAAAACCGAAACCAACCATACACGCAAGTGATAATATATAATATGAAGCTACTCAAAATTTCAAACCACCGAATGGAATGCTAAAGCTGAAAACGACCGGTCGGTTCGTTACATAAATACTCGAGACATCGAGTCATGTTTGCTTTGACGTTTTTAAGTTTCAGACTAATGCATTATTTCTTTTCATTTATTTATGTCATTATCTTTGCATTTTTTTAGCATAATTATTTCTTATCATATTGAATGTACAACTGTGACATGTAATGAAACAACGCAAAACAATGAGAATGATTAGAGGAATGGGAGAATGATGTAATACCCAAGGAAATCGTGCGAGAAGTAGAGGATTTTGAGAACAAACCCAAGTTGAATTTAGAGGTAACTGAAGCAGTTAATATGAGAGATTCCAAAACAGTCAAAGAGACCCGCATTAGTATCCACCTATCACCATCAGACAAAGAAGAATACCTTAGATATTTGAAAGAATATGAAGACATCTTCGCCAGTTCATATGACAATATGACAGTGTTGAGCATATCCATAGTAGCTCATAAGCTACCTACCGACCCAATGTGTTCACCGGTAAAGCAGAAACTTAGGAAATTCAAGCCAGACATGAGTTTGAAAATAAAAGAGGAGGTTACCTAGCAGATCAACGCCAAGGTCCTTCGAGTGGTCGAGTGGTCAAGTATCCGACCTGGTTAGCCAATATCGTACCTATACCAAAGAAAGATAGGAAGGTCAGGGTATGCGTCGACTACAGAGATCTGAACAGAGCAAGTCCTAAGGATAATTTTTTGCTTCCAAAGATACATATCTTGATCGACAACTGTGCCAAGCATGAACTCCAGTCCTTTGTCAATTATTTCACTAGATATCACCAGATTTTGATGGATGAAAGAGACACAGAGAAAACGGCCTTCATCACACCATGGGGTGTGTATTTCTATAAGATAATGTTGTTCGATTTTAAGAACGCCGGAGGTACCTACATGATGGTCATGAACACCCTCTTTCATGATATGATCCATAAGGAGATCAAGTTTTATGTGGATGATGTCATAGAAGATTTGAAAGTTTTTTGACCGCCTGCGAAGATACAATTTGAAGCTGAACCCCGCAAAATGTGCCTTTGGGGTCCGTGTCGGGAAGCTACAAGATTTTATTGTCAGCCACCGAGGGATCGAGCTAGACCCATCAATGATCAAAGTCATCCAACATCTTCGACTGCCAAAGAACTAGAAGGATGTGATGAGCTTCTTAGGTCGTCTCAATTACATTAGCCATTTCATATCGGAATCGATGGTAATATGTGAGCTAATCTTGAAGATGTTGAGAAAGGATGATCCAACCAGCTGGATTGAGGAATGTCAATAGGTTTTTGATAAAATCAAAAAGTATTTATCCAAAGCCTTGTGCTGGTCCCACCAGAGCCTGGGAGACCTCTACTACTGTACCTGCCGTGTTGGATGGAGCATTTGGATATGTCTTGGGACATCATGACTAGACCGAGAGGAAAGAGCAAGACATATACTGTCTAAGTAAGAAGTTCATACCCTATGAAGCTCGGTATTCTTTATTGGAGCGTACTTCCTGTGCCTTGACATGGATAGCCTAGAAGATGAGGCATTACTTTTGTGCATACACTTATGCCGCATATAAGGAATGGACCCCTTAAAGTATACTTTTCAGAAACCTATGCCTACTGGCAAGTTGGTAAAGTGGAAAATACTGCTAAGTGACTTCGATATCGTTTATGTGACCAAGAAGGAAGTCAAGGGGAAAACATTGGCTGATCACCTGGAAGAGAATCATGTGGGTGGAGAATACGAACCATTGAAGACGTATCTTCCTGACGAGGAGGTATCATTCATAGGGGAAGATATCGCCGAAGCTTATGATGCTTGGAGTATGGTTTTCGACGCAGCCGCAAACTTCAAGGGAGTAGGCATTGGAGCTATCCTAGAATCGAAAACCGGCCAACACTATCTGGTATCTGCCAAACACTATCTGGTATCTGCCAAGCTTATGAGGCTTGCATTCTAGGACTTAAGTTAGGAATTGACATGAACATAAATGAACTATTGGTGATGGGAGATTCAGACATGTTGATACATCAGGTACTCGGAGAATGGGCTACCAAGAATTCCAAGATACTACCATACTTTCATTGTGTGCATGGATTGATCAAGATATTTGTAAAGATAGAATTCAAGCATGTCCCCCTAATCCAGGACGAGTTCACGGACGCACTGGACGTGTTGTCTTCCATGATACAACATCCAGATAGGAATTATATTAACCTCGTCGCGATAGAGATCAACAAGCAGCCCACCTATTGTGCCTATGTGGAAGAGGAATTTGATGGGAAGCCATGGTTTCACAATATCAAGGAGTACCTGGGAAAGGGAGAATACCCGGAAAGTGCTACACATACTCAAAATCTCACATTACGGAGACTAGCTAATCATTTCTTTTGGAGTGGAGGAATTCTATACAGAAGGACTCCCGACCTCTGGTTGTTAAGATGTGTGGATGCCAAAGAATCATCCACACTGCTTGAAGAAATACATGCCGGGACGTGTGGAATCCATATGAACAAGTTCATTTTATTCAAGAAGATATTAAGGGCGGGATACCTTTTAATGACAATGGAGACTGACTGCATCAAATTTCTGCAGAAATGTCACCAGTGTTAGGTATATGCTGACATGATACAGGTTCCACCCAATGAACTCAATGTGACGAGCTTGCCTTGGCCGTTTGCCGCTTGGGGCATGGATGTCACTGGCCCAATCGATCATGCTGCCTCTAACGGACACAGATTTGTCTTAATATCCATTGATTACTTCACCAAATGGGTCAAAGTTGCCTCGTACAAAGCCGTGACAAAGAAGACCATAGCGGATTTTGTTCGAGATCGTATTGTCTGCCGATTCGGTGTGCCCGAGTCAATTATCACTAAAAATTCCATCAATCGCAACAGTGATATGATGCAGGCCATGTGCTAGACATTCTATATCAAGCACCAAAATTCCACCACATGCAGACCACAAATGAACAAAGTTGTAGAACTCGTCAACAAAAATATTAAGAAGGTGCTAAGAAAGATGATAGACAAGTACAAACAGTGGTATGAGAAGTTACCATTTTCTTTTCTTGGATACCACATTACGTTTAGAACATCAACTTGGGTAACTCCCTATCTCTTGGTTTATGGTACCGAAGCCGTTATACACGCCGAGATAGAAATCCATTCTTTACTTATCATACAGGAAGCTAAGATTAGCGACACAGAATGGGTACATAGTCTATATGATTAGTTGGCTCTTATCAATGGGAAAAGAATGAACGCGGTGTGTCATGGCCAACTTTACCAAAACAGAATGGCAAAGGCTTTCAACAAGAAGGTAAAACTAAGATAGTTCACACTGAGGTAATTGGTTCACAAGCGAATGTTCCCACACCAGGATGAAGGGTATATTCTCACCGAATTGGCAGGATCCTTACATGGTTCACCGAGTGCTAACAGGAAGAGCACTCATACAAGTAGAAATAGATGGAGATATATGTCAAAAGCCCATCAATTCATATGCTGTCAAAAGATATTATGTCTAAGATCGCATTCGCACTTTCTTCTTACTGTAACATGAACTATGCTTGACTTGATTCAAAATTAAAAGGGGATATGTAGGAAGCCCTGTGGGTTCGATCATGTCATAATAAAATTTCCATTTTCCTCATGGTAAAGGATTGGTAGAAATTTTGAATTTTATCAGATCCGATATTGTCACACCAAGGGTCACCAAGAGAGGATTATCGGGAAATATATCAGAGTTGATATGTCAGAACTAGGGCATAAATCGAATTCTAAGAGGTTCCTCATGATTCTATACAGGACAAGGACGTTGCAATGTCACAAAATCTGTCACAATTTATGATTGCACAAAGCTATATATTTCATGCGTTATCATATGTTTTAGAAACTGCATTCTTTATGACTGACCAATCACAAAATTCTTATTTTTAAAACCCAAATCTTTGTAATAGCCAAATGCTACCCCGGAAAGCTCTAAGTGCAAGAAGGATTAGAAGGTAAAGCCAGAAACAAGGACAGAACACAGAGTTAGGAGTACAAATCAACTTTCTCGAAACTCACCAATTTTCTTTGAATGCGGGGAAAAGATATGCAACACTATCAAGAGAATCCACAAAGGATATACGACGAGACCGCTATCTTCACATGGATAGATGCTACCAAGCCTAATTGTGTCTTCCTAAGAACTGCTTTCCTTTCTCGCATTTGCTTGAGGCTAAGCTTTGAATCCATTATAACAACGCTACACAATGCCTTCATATGTGTTTGGGTCAAGCACAACACTTCTATTTGCATAGGGCTAAGTACTGCCCTCATACTCGCATGAGGCTAAGCTCTACCTCTATTATTGTATAAGGCTAAGCATTGCCTTCATCTGCATAAGGCTAAGCACTGCCCTTGCTATCTCCATTAGGGTCAAACACGGCCCTTCTACTTGTGTAGGACTAAGCCCTCATATATGCATGAAGCAAAGCTCTACCTCTATTATTTCATAAAGATAAGAATTGCCTTCATCTGCATAGGGCTAAGCAATTCCCTCATTATCCACATAGGGATAGCATTGCCCTCATAATTTTTATAGCGCTAAGCACTACCCTCAAACTTGCATGAAGCTAAGCCTTGCCTCTTTATTTGGATAGAACTAAGCATTGCCCTAATTATAGCGGACAAAGTCTCGTGTTCGTGATGAATGATTTGGCCTGAAGGTGTTTTCTGTTTCACGTTCGCGATGCTAGGCTCACGTTCGCGAAGGCTTAACGACTAGTGGCCTACGCATTCACGATTATGTAGAAGGAGCTGGGATTAAGGGGTTGGTAGGTCATTGACCTTCACGTTCATGAAGGGCTTTTCACATTCGCAAAGTGTTGGCCGGGCTAGCCATCGCGATCGCAAGGACATGGTGGCATTCACAAAGAAGAATTTTGGGGCGATGACTGGTTTGCCATCGCGATCAGGAGGTGGTTTCCGCAATCACAAAGAAGGGTCGCTGGGCAAAATTGTTTTTTAACATCGGGACTTAGGCTCATTTTTTCTATTTCTCACTTTTCTTGGCCGATTTTGGAGCTTCATGGAGGGGGATTTTCATCAATCACTATAAGGTTAGTGATTTATATCTAATGTAAGTTAAATACATGGATTATGGGTAGATTGTAACATGAAATTAGTAAAATTATGGGATTATGTTGAAAACCTAGGGCTTACTGAAATTGAGAAATGACCATGAAATTGATTATGGAATTGGGTATAAATTACATATTTTAGTTTGTAAGGTCATGGATGACATTTATCTGCGAAAAGTTCTAGAATCCGGGCGCGTGGGCCCAAACGTAACTTTTATGGACTTTCCGAGTTGGGTTGAAAAATTACTCTGATAGATACATTATGAGCTTTTGAACATATATTAATTGTATTACGCTTCATTTGATTAGTTTCGGGTTGCTCGGCATTGTTTTAAAGGCGACTGGTGTGGTTTGAGGGCTGAGTAGAGGACTTGGAAGCAAGGTAAGTCTCTTCCTAATCTTGTAAGAGGGAATTATCCTCTTAGGTTCTTTGATTATTGTTACTACTTGTTGTGGGTGCTACATACGCATGAGGTGACGAGAGTCCGTACGTAGCTAAAAATTATGTTTATGTACGGGTAGGCTTAGGACTTTACCATGCAATAATTGTATTACTTGAACTCAACTTGTTAGTTTAGTTACTTAAATATATAATTAAATTTGAATTAGAGATTGTGTTAGACCGAGCCTCTTCACCTTGAGTTTTGGAGGGATACTTGATTGTTGGTAAAAGTCATATTTTCTCTATGTTCCTATCCTTGTGTTGTAATTATATGTCCCGTAATTTGGAGAGTTTCTTCTACTCCTATGGAACGGGTCGAACGCCTCGACAGTGCTATGAAATAACATTATGGATCGGGCCGAACGACCTCGATAGTATATTTGCAATGCATCCATGGTTCGGGCCGACCGACCTCGGCAAGGTACATGATTATAAGGGATCGGGCGATACGACCTAGGCATAATTCGTGCGTAACATCGATAGGAGTCCGAATATACATGAGAGTTCCTTCATGGCTTGAAGCTTGATATTTACGTGATGTTCCTTATTTTCTTGAGATACCACATGATATTTAAGGATTTCATACTGTCATTATGTTGAAGGATCATGTTAGTTAAAGTTTCTTATTTCATTATGATTGTTGTGTTTCATGCCCATTAAAAATTTATGTACTTTATTTATTAGACTACTAGTAAGTGTCGATGTCGACTCCCCATCACTACTTCTCTGAGGTTAGACTAAATACTTACTCGGTACACATTAATTTAAGTACTCATACTACACCTCTGCACGAATTGTGAAGGTACTGAGGCAGGTACTTCAGGAGGTTATACGGACGTTCATATGCACTATCAGGAGACTTAGTGGTGAGCTGATCTCCATGGGCTGATCTACAGCACCCGAAGTCTCCTTCTTGTCATATTTATCATTTATGTCTATTTTGTTTCAAACAGTAGTTTTAGTGGTTTGTATATTCTGCTAGATTGCTTATGCGCTTGTCACACCGGGTTTTGAGAATTTCTAGTAGATGTTTATGGGTTTTACCTAATATTGTCACCATTACATTTTATATTTTATTAATGCTTCATATCTCCATGGGTTTCTATGCTTAATTTTATTTACTTAATGAAATCCATGATTTCAAAAGTAATAAAATAGATAATTAAATTGATGGTTCACCGTTGACCTACCTAACAACAGCGTTGTGTGCCATCATGACCTATTATGAGAATTGGGCTGTAATATCTGTGTATTAGAGTACTAGGTTCACATAGGTATCAGGAGTCATGAACAGGCCTAGTAGAGTATTGTGGATCGGTGTTGAGACATCCGTACTTATCTTCGAGAGGTTATAGAGTGTTAGGAAAACTTCTCTTTCTTCATCTCCAATCATGTAGTTATGTTATGCTAATTATATTTCTCTTACTCTCTCACATATGGTGAGAACGCATGTGACAACAGTATCTGGTGGTAGAGGGGCTGCTCCCCCAGCCGTCAGAGGCAAAGGCTGAAGGAGGGCCACAACTCCTGCTAGAGGATGAGGGCGTCCTAGAGTTTCTCCTGTAGTACCACTAGCGGAACCGGTGGAGGATCCTTTTATTGAGGAGCGAGATCAGGTTCCTGTAGCTGAGCCGGCCCCGACAGACTTTATGACTGCATTGGATTTCAGGAGGTTATGGGTCATATGTTGTGGTTCATGGATTCTATGACTCATGCTTGGCTATTTCCTCCAGATCCAGCCACATCCCAGGCGGGAGCGGGAACACAGACCCCTAAGGCTCATGCTCAAAGGCACGCTGCTGCCATTTATCAGGCCCCAAATGCACTACCTGCGAGAGGGGGAGGTAGGCTCAGTCGGTTGTAGCAGTTAGACCAGAGGCCAAATCGGCCGCGACCATTGAGAAGAAGATGTGGATGGACAGATGGACTAGGCTTCACCCTCATGTCTTTAGTGGTAAGAGATTAGAGGACCCACAAGATTTCATTGACTGTTACAGGGAGAGACTGCATAATATTGGAGTAGTGGAGTCCAACGGGGTAGACTTGACCACATTTTAGTTAGAGGGCATGGTCCGCAAATGGTGGCAGTCTTATCTTTAGATCAGGTCAGCGGGTTCACCTCCCTTGACTTGGGACCAGTTCACACATCTCTTTTTGGCGAGGTATATTCCATCCTCGCAGAGGGAAGAGTTACGGGGTATGTTCGAGCGGCTCTAGTAGGGACATATAGCTATGACCGACTATGAGGTGAGATTCTCTGAGTCATCTCGTCTTGTAGTTATGATACTTCCCACAGATGCTGAGAAAGTGCGGAGATTTATTGCGGGCTTGCACTATTGTATCCAGGTTTTCATGGCCCGGGAGGATGAGATGAGGACTCTTTATGATCAGGTTGTGGAGATATCTCGGAGGATCGAGTGTATCCGCAACCAAGACCAAGAGAATACATTGAGGGATAAGAGACCCCGACATTCTGGTGGATATAGTGGCACTCCGTGTTGGGTTCAAACGCACACACAAGTATATGCGATCGATAAGTAATAAAGTGATGAGAAAGTATCGTTCCCACAAGGATTTATACTCAACTATTATCCAATCTAAATTATTTATAAATTTATTGCTCAAGTGGTTGTAAAGAAGATGATTGTGATTTTTATTAACTAAATTACAATGAAACTAATAAGCAAATAAGCTGGGCCGACAAGGGCTTCATAACTACTACAGATGACAAACCAACAAAAATATATATCCAAGGCCTACAAGCCCAACATACTACACTAACTAACAGGATATGTTTATAAGCCTGTACTGATGGATGTACTATGGTCCGAACAGGGCCTCGACCTACCCATAATATATATACATATATACATAATATGTATTCAAAACCGTTGACCCAGAAACTCCGAAGGACGTGGAGCTTATCGATCAAGCTGATCACGGATAGCACCTACGGAGGAGGTCTACCATGTTGTCTATTTGAACCTGCATGCATGAAATGCAGCGTCCCCAGGAATGAGACATCAATACGAAATAATGTACCGAGTATGTAAGGAAATAGAATAACTGAAAGCAAAAACTAAACGGATAATATAATAATTGGAAGTCAAAGATGATCTGGAGATATACTTACCTGTTGATACTGACTCAACTCTCTCAATATAGTAAGTAAAATAGTTGTCCGGCCTTATAAGGCTCGGAACGTGTAACTGCTCTACCATAATAGGCTCACTCATAGGCGCTCGGCCATACTAGGATCTGTATCTCGACCATTCTGGGTTTGTTCATAGGCGCTCGGCCACAGTAGACTCGGTATATAACTTACCATATGATCAGAGGTTGCCCAATAGGTCATCGATTATAACTCGATGATGGTGAAAATAATGTAATACTATATATATATATATATATTTAGACCCTCTGCTCTCTTGGAAGAAGAAAATACTTAACTGAATATAAAGTCCCGATAAGGGAGAATACTGTAACTTATGAGACTAAGAGAATGTACATAAGTTCAGGAATACGAACTTCTCTTTATGTCTCGTTATCAAACTTATGTAGTTACGGGATCATGACAAAATGAAGGAAAGGTTTAGCCTTAATATACCTTATCACAATATTTTCAATCACCAAGTTGAACTCACCTCTTCGTACCTCAATCTACAACAACAATAATAATACTATCATTAAGTTACCAAAGGTACAACTATCGCACAACGAACGACAAGCTTATTTTATATTAAAACGGGCAGTATCTCCCCTATAATCCTTACTCCTTAGAAATTCAAGATAACACCAACAACAAAAGTACAGAATAATAACAACATATATTCATTATTTTCTAACCTTATATACACCACAAATTATTACAAAATAGCCCAAAACACCCCAATCTCATCATACACAAAACGACCACCGTAGTAGTGTCAAATAGTCCGAAAATGTTACGACGAATGACCAGCTCACCACCCTACATTTATGTTGTGTTTCTCCACACCCTTTATCCTCCAAAACTCCATAAAATAGTAGCAAAACATGCAGTCCAACAGAAACACGAAACAGTCTACAAAATAGTCCGCTACAAGTGAATAACTCGAACTCACGGCTTCCGATCACCGTCCCGTGAGTTCTTACAATTATAGAACGACTTTCCATACATCTCCAGCAGGAACAATGGATGCAATAGGTCAGTAAACTTACTTTATTTTTTGGATAACTCAGCCTCTATCTTGGTTCTTCAAACTCTAGGTTTTTCCTCAAACTAGAACTTGAAAAGGAGAGAAATTCAATTAGGGTTTTTGTGTAATGTTTTAGGATGATTTTTGCAGGGGTTTTGGTCTGGTTATTATGCCCTATTATCAGTGTAATATATGAAGGAAATATTCCTTTAACATTTATCTTTGGACGACCGAAAGTGGCCCACTTTCGGACATATATAATCCTCGCATTTAAGCAAGTCGGTGAACCACCTACTTGTCACCTAGTAGTCTTTGCAGTCTCGCAAAAATACATATATCTCTCTACTCTGATGTCGTATTGACAAACGGTTTAATGTATTAGTAAATAGACTCATAGATATTCAATTTTATGGGTTGAACACCTCGTAACTCTAAGTATATTGGAAGAAAATTGCAGTTACATTTGACCCACATTTCAGTAAAACGTATGAACGTAACTTGTGATGACTTTCATCGACTTTTGTTATAGAACTCGCTTGATCTCAAAACATAACACATGACTATCATAATACTAAAATAAATTATAACATAAACCTCTTATCATTTTAAGAACCCTAGTCTCACCCCAAAGGTACGGGTTATAACGTTCCCAACTTTTGACGAAACATTATTTTCTTCAATTCCTTAACTTCTGAACTTTCCAACCCTTTTTTAATCGTTGATCATGATCTTCCATATTTGTAACCTCCAAGGTAGCATGATAACTTACTTTATATACTTCCAAAGATGTTCTCATTTTTTGGTCTTACATTACCTTGCTTATGATGCACTTTTACGTACGAAAATATGGGGTTTAACTTCATTCCCCCCTTAGGAACATTCGTCCTCGAATGTTAACTCTTAGAGACTTGGGAAAATTTTACCAAAGACTCCTACGTATACTAGACTATAACCAACCTGCACGCAGCCAAAAAATATACTATACATGCCACACATGGCCAATGTCTATAAATAGCAACACTTGGCCTCACAGAGCTGTTAGTCATAACTACTGAAAGTCAAAAATAAGAGCTTACCTAATGACCTACTGGCCTGAATATAGCTGTGCTGAAGTATCCCATCTCGAGCCATATCTTCAATTTGAAATAGGTGGTTATATTTAGACTTTATTTCATCCCCCACTTCCTACATCATCTATTCCACGTTCTTTCTTCTCCGTAAAACTTTCACGGAGGCTACCTCCTTATTTTGCAGCTTATGAATTTGTTGGTCTAGGATGGCAACTGGAACTTCCTCGTACGATCAGTCCTTAGTGATATGTACATCATCAATAGGCTCTACTCAGGTAGGATATCCAATGCACTTCAGTGGCATAGATACGTGAAAACTGGATGGATAGACTCCAATTCTGAGGGTAGATCTAACTCATATGCTACTCGGCCCACTCTTCAAATAATTCTATAAGGCCCAATATACTGTGGGCTAAGCTAGCCTTTCTTGCCAAACCTCATCACGCCCTTCATAGGCGATACCCTCTAAGAACACCCAATCATCATCGCCGAACTCTAAGTCTCATAGACGCACGTTAGAATATGACTTCTGACGACTCTGGGTTGTCAACAGTCGCTCCTGTATATGCTTTACCTTCTCTACAGCCTGCTGAATCAAGTCTGGCACATGTAACCCATATTCTCCAACATCAAACCACCCTATAGGAGATCTGCATTTACGGCAATACAAAGCCTCGTATGGAGCCATCTAGATACTGGAGGGGTAACTGTTATTATATGCAAACTCTATAAGAGGTATATTTTCATCCCAACTTCTTTTAAAATCCAACACACATGCTCATAACATATCCTCGAGCGTCTAAATTGTGCGCTCGGCTTGTCCATCAGTATGTGGATGAAAAGTTGTGATGCGATTCACCTGAGTCCTTAGACCTCTATAAAAAGACCTCCAGAAAATGTGCTGTAAACTGGGCCCCACGGTTAGATATAATATATACCGGCACTCCATGTAGCCGCGCTATCTACTTAATATATAACTTTGCATAAGCTTCGGCTGTATATGTAGATCTGACCCATAGGAAACAAGCGGATTTCGTGAACCTATCGACTATCACCCATATAGAATCAAACTTATGATGAGAACGAGGCAAACCCATGACGAAGTCCATATTTATCGCCTCCCATTACCACATCGGGATCTCAATAGTCTACATTATCCCTCCGGGATTCTAGTGCTTTACCTTCACCTGTTGGCAACTAGGACATCGGGTGACAAACTCAGCATTGTTCTTCTTCATATCGTTCCACCAGTACACATCCTTAATGTCATGATACATTTTCGTCGACCCAGGATGAATGGAGTACCATGAATAACGTGCCTCTAACATAATCATGTCTTGTAGCCCTGCTACATTTGGGACACACAAACAACCATTGTATCTATGAACCCCATCTTCCTTGAGATCTAACAACGACTTCTTCTGCTGTGGAACTCGATCTCTCAACTCGACCAACTCTGGGTCCTCGTACTTCCTTTCCTTGACTTCATCTATTAGAGATGATTTTGTAGTGTTTTGGAGTACAAGTCCACCATTGTTAGAATCTACTAACCGAACCCCATAACAAGCCAATTGATGAATCTCTCTAGCTAGTTCTCTTTTCTCAGCCTCAATATGTGCTAAGCTACCCATAGATCGGCGACTTAAGGCATCTGCTACAACATTAGCTTTCCCTGGATGGTAGAGAATGTTAACGTCATAATATTTCAATAACTATAGCCATCACCTCTATCGCAAATTCAACTCTTTTTTCTTGAAGATATATTGTAGGCTTTTATGATCTGTAAATACATCAACATGAACACCATATAAATAATGCCGCCATATCTTTAGTGCATGGTCAACCGCAGCTAACTCGAGGTCATGGGTCGGATAATTCCTCTCGTTCTTCCTCAACTACCTTGAAGCATACGCAATTACCTTCCCATGTTGCATCAGGAGACATCCTAACCCGACACCTGAGGCATCACAATACACGACATAACCCTCTAAACCCTCTGGAAGTGTTAGAACTGGCGTTGAGGTCAACCTATTCTTAATCTCTTGGAAACTCCACTCGCAAGCCTCCGTCCACTGAAACTTAGTTTCTTTATACGTCAACTTCGTCAATGGTGCCGAAAGGTAAGAAAAACCCTCATGAACCTCCGGTAGTATCCTGCTAAGCCTAGAAAGCTACGAACCTCTGTCGGAGTGGTAGGTCTAGGCCAAGATTTCAAGGCCTCAATCTTTCGAGTGTNACCTTTATCCCTTCATCGGATACAATATGCCCCAAGAATGCTACAGACTTCAACCAGAACTCACATTTAGAAAACTATGCATACAACTTACGATCACGAAGGGTTTGGAGTATCGCTTGCAGGTGGTCCGCATGCTCCTCCTCTTAATGTGAATAAACTAGAATATCATCAATAAATACTATCACGAACAAATCTAAAAATGGCTGGAATAGGCTATTCATCATGTCCATAAATACGGTGGCTGCATTTGTCAGTCCGAAGGATACGACAAGGAACTCGATGTGGCCATATCGGGTCCTAAAGGCTTTCTTCGGAATATCTTTCTCCCGAACTCAGATTTGGTGGTACCCCAACCTCAAATCTATCTTTGAAAAGCATCTAGCCCCCTGCAATTGATCAAACAAGTCATCAATCCTTGGAAATTGATACTTATTCTTAATAGTTACCGTGTTCAGTTGCCTATAATCGATACACATCCTCAGCAAATCTTTTTACTGCTCCTTTAACTCCTTCAATTCGGCAGGTGCCATCCTGTAATGAGGGATGGATATTGGTTGCGTTCCTGGAAGCAAATCGATGCTAAAATCAATCTCTCGCTCTAGAGGAATACCTGGAAGCTCATCTGGAAATACATCTGCGCACTCTCTGACTACTGGAATAGACTGAAGTGTATGTATCTCAGCATCTTCATCTCTAACTCGCATAATATGATAAATGCACCATTTTGCGATCATTTTCCTCGCCTTCAGATAGGAAATAAACCTATCTATGGGTGTCGCTGTATTACCTACCTATTCAAGGACTCGCTCACCCGAAAATTGAAATCTGGCTGCCTTTGCTCGGCAATCAACTGTGGCATAGCAAGCTGCCAACTAGTCCATACCCATGATAGCATCAAAATCCATCATCTCTAGCTCAACTAGGTCGGCTGAGGTCCGACGACTACAAACTGTCATCGTACAACCTCGGTAAACCCGTTTAGCAATAATCGGTTTTCTGACCGGTGTAGATACTGCAAAAGGATCACTTAGTATTGCAGGAACTATACCAAACTTCCCCGCGACAAATGGGGTAATATACGATAAAGTAGATCCTGGATCTATCAATGCATAACCATCGTGAGAGAAAATGGCTAATATATCTGTCACAATGTCTGGTGAAGAATCCTGGTCCCGTCGACCCGCTAAAGCATAGATACGGTTCTGATTACCACCTGAACTAGAACCTTTACCACTACATTGACCTCTACCAACTGAAGAATGAGACTCGCGCCCAAAAGGATGCACAGACATAGATGATCATTTTGCTAAACTCGTTGGTTGTTCCATACCCCTAGAATCTCTATTTGTTCAATCCTGCATCACATGCGCTAGACGCCCATATGTATAACAAGCATCAGAACCTGCTCGTCATTGACCCAAGTGTCCTCTACCATAGATGTCACACCGCGACGAAAATGACCGTGTATTCCTTGAACCTCAATGTCGCTGCGAACCCGATGCCGTGAGCTCTCATTTGGTCCTGACTGATTATAGCAGTCCTACCTGTAACCATGTAACTGAGATAGTGGAGGCCTAGGTGGCCATCCGAAGTACTTGGGCCTATAACTACCTTGAGACTGCTCTTGAGACCTGGCAAATCTCATCCTCTTACGCTGCCCTTGCTCACTCCTCTCTGTACCCTACTGCCGACACCTTCCCCATTCTATATTCTAGGCGAATGCCTGAATCCGGGAAATATCCATACTATCTTGCAATGCAGCAGTGGCACATGCCTCGGTCAACTCTAGGGCCAACCCTACTATAAACCTGTGGATTCTATCCCGCATAGTAGCAACTATGGATGGAGCAAATCTAGCCAATAAGTCAAAACAGAGACTATACTCTCGAACATTCATATTGCCCTGCTTGAGGGCTAGAAATGGATCGACTCGAGCCTATCAGATCTCCCGTGGTAAGTACTGCTTAAGGAAGGAATCTGAAAAATTCTCCCAAACAGCTGGAGGTGCATCACGTTCCTTGGACCTCTCCCGTCCCTCGTACCAAAGGACGGCTATATCTCGGAGTCAAAAAGCAGCGAACTCAACTGCCTCTTTCTCTGTGGCATGCATAACCCGAAAGATCATGTGAAGCTGATCTATGAAATCCGGTGGGTCCTCCCTCTGATCTGTCCTCGTGAACTCCGGGGGACTCAAAGAAATAAAATCTAGGACCTTTGAACTCCTAGACCCCTCAGAAGATCTTGCACTAGCTAATGCCCTAGCCTGTTGTTGGGTAGCTACTAGCTATGTCAACAAATGCACCGGTAATGGAGGTGCAGTATCCCTAGGAATCTCCTCAGGTGGTGGAGGAGCCGATAATGGCTGAGTGGGGTCTTGTCCTGGGCCTCATATTGGGCCCCATCAACTGGGGGTACCCTGCTGGTCCCATCACCTGCTATTGTATCTCTCCTCTAGCTAGCCATAGTCTTCCTAGTCACCGTCATCTGTGTATGCAAAGACCAACATGTAAGTTTATATCAAATTTCCTATAACTCAGTTCTATAGCACAATTTAGATTTGAAATAAGAATAACCAACTCCTAAATTCCCTATAGTTGCATGCTTATAAAATGTGGTGCACAACACATCTATAAACAAAATCATACTAGACACGGCTTGTAGACTCCCTAGGATAAAACTGCTCTGATACCAAGTTTGTCACATCCCAAACCTGTGGGCGAGACCGGCACACGGTGCCTCGCTTAAGCTAGCGTACCAACGTGTGACTGAGGGACTCTGAACATACAATGTCATACATTGGCCATAGGGCCACATTGCAAGATAATTTGTGGAACAGAATATAACATTGAACGTAAACTAGCTCTGACTGAACATCAATATAAAGTTAGGCCGACAAGGCCTTCAGAACTACTACAACTGACAAACCAACAAAAATATATATCCAAGGCCTACAAACCCAACATACTGCATTAACTTACAGGATGTCTACAAGCCTCTACTGATGGATGTACTGTGGTCGGAACAGGGCACCAACCGACCTATAATATATATACAAATATGCACAATATGTACTCAAAACCCTAGACCCGATAACTCTGAAGGACGTGGAACTTACCGATCGAGATGATCACGGATAGCACCTACGGAGGAGGTCTACCAGGGTGTCTATCCGAACCTGCATGCATGAAATGCAGCATCCCCAGGAATGAGACGTCAGTAAATAATAATGTACCGAGTATATAAGGCAATACAATAACAGAAAGCTGAAACTAAACTGATACTATAATATCTGAAAGTAAGTGGGAGGCAAAGATGGTCTAGAGATATACTTACCTATTAATACTGACTCAACTCTCTCAATATATTAAGTAAAATAGTTGTCCGACCCTATAAGGCTCGGAACGTGTAACTGCTCTGCCGTAGTAGGCTCGCTCATAGGCGCTCGGCCATACTAGGATATGTATCTCGGCCATTGTGGGCTCACTCATAGGCGCTCAGCCACAGTAGGCTCGGTATATAACTTACCATCTGATCAGAGGTTGCCCAATAGGGGCCTGCCCATCGATTATAGCTCGATAGTGGTGAAAATACTGTAATACATATATATATATATATATATACCCTCTTCTCTCTTGGAAGAAGACAATACTTTACTGAATATAAACTCCCGATAAGGGAGAATACTGTAACTTATAAGACTAAGATAATGTACATAAGTTGAGGAATACGAACTTCTCTTTATGCCTCGTTATCAAACTCATGTTGTTACGGGATCATGCCAAAATGAAGGAAATGTTTAGCCTTAACATACATTATCACAATCTTTCCAATCACCAAGTTGAACTCGCCTCTTCTCACCTCAATCTACAACAACGATAATAATACTATCATTAAGTTACGAAAGGTACAACTATCGCACAACGAACGACAAGCTTATTTTGTATTGAATCGGGCAGCATATCCCCTATAATACTTTCTCCCTCCAAATTTACAATAACACCAACAACACTAGAACACAACAATAACAACATATATACATTATTTTCCAACCTTATATACACCAAAAAATACTACAAAACATCCCAAAACACCCCAATCTCTTCATACACAAAATGACCTCCGTAGTAGTGTGAAATAGCCCGAAAATATTTCGACGAACGACCAGCCCACCACCCTGCATTTATGTGATGTTTCTACACACCCTTTCTCATCCAAAACTCAATAGAACAGTAGAAAAACATGTAGTCCAACAGCAACATGAAATAGTCCACAAAACAGTCCGCTACAACTGAATAACTCGAACTCACGGCTTCCGATCACCGTCCCATGAGTTGTTACAATTGTAGAACGACTTTCCATACATCTGCAGCAGAACAAAATGGATGAAAGAGAGTATTAAACTTACCTTATTTGTTGAATAACTCAGCTCCTATCTTGGTTCTTCAAACTCTAGATTTTTCCTCCAACTAGAACTTGAAAAGGAGAAAAATTCAGCTAGGGTTTGTGTGTAATATTTTGGGATGGTTTTTGCAGGGGTTTAGGTTTGGTTATTATGACCTATTATCAGTGTAATATATTAAGGAAATAGTACTTTAAAAGGTCTCTTTGGACGACCCAAAGTGGCCCATTTTCGGACATATATAATCCTCTCATTTAAGCAAGTAGGTGACACACCTACTTGTCACCTAGCAGTCTGCGCAGTCTCGCAAAAATGCATATATCTCTCTACTCCGATATTTTATTGACAAACAGTTTAATGCGTGAGAAATATATATCTTCACTTTGATGAGTGTAACACCCCGTAATGCTAAGTATATTGGGAGAAAATCACAGTTACATTTGACCCAAATTTCAGTAAAACCTATGAACGTAACTTGTGATGACTTTCATCGACTTTTGTTCCACAACTCGCTTGACCTCAAAACATAACACATGACTATAATAAGACTAAAATAAATTATAACATAAACCTCTTATCATGTTAATAACCCTAGTCTCACCCCAAAGGTATGGGTTATAATATTCCCAACTTGTCGAGTATCGACGAAACATTATTTTCGTCAATTCCTTAGCTTCTGAACCTTCCAGCCCTTTTTTACTTGTTGATCATGATCTTCAATATTTGTAGCCTCCAAGGTAGAATGATAACTTACTTTATATACTTCCAAAGATGATCTCATGTTTTGGTCTTACATTAGTTTGCTTACGGCCTACTTTTACATATGAAAATATGGGGTGTAACACATACCTCATCCGGGATAGTCTTGAACCTCAATCGCGTTAAAACCTCATTTCATCCCGCTAATCATGCAAATCTAAGCCAAACAATATCAAAGAAAGTCAAACAATTCTATATGAAGCAATCTCAATCAATAAAGATTCGATCTTTAATAAATTTTTAAAAAGTCAACCCGGGCTCACATTTCCGAAATCTGAACCTAATATTAAATCATGATGACCCATAACATGTCGAGTCCAAATGTATAATTGGTTTTCAAATTTAAAATTCTCAAAATGCATTCTCTTAAAATGTAATAAAAAACCTTAAATTTCACTTTGAAATTTCATGTTTTAGGTGTATAAATCCATGGGAATTCATGATATTTAATCCAAATCAGGTTAGGAACACTTACCCTCATGATTTGGGTGAAATCCATCTCAAACTATGTGTTGGTTTTCTCTCCAAGCCTCAACATTTATGAAAATGAGCTCAAAATCTTGAAATTATGCAGTAAATACACCTGGGCCTCCTTCTTCGCGATCACGGTATTCAACCTCACGATCGCGGTTCACAAAATGCCCAATTTGATTTTACTCTTCCCTATTGCGGCCAAGAAGCTCTGCGATGATGATGAACAAACTCGAATAAACTTGCTCAACTCTTTCCAGGCTACCTCTAGTATAATCGGCCTAACTTCTTATATAATGTTACAAATGACAACTAGTTTAATTTTTTGAATACTACACACAAAGGGATACAATTTTTATTTTTGGATCATCTCCAAATTGCTTATAAATGGCAAGATATAAGCACCCAAAGTCAGCCCAGTGATAACAGAAATATCTTCTACGCAATCGCGAACAAGCCCTCTGCGATCGCGATTCACAAGACCATAATGTCATGACCCCAATCTCCCACCGTAAGATATCGTGATGGCACCTAGTCTTTAAGACTAGGTAAGACTAACATACATAAAGAAATAATGGAAAATAATAGAACTTCAAATTTAAACCACCAGCTATCATAAAAGAACTCCACAATACGAATGACAATAACTCCCAAAATCTTGTGAGACTGAGTCATAAGCTCTACACGACTATACTGAAACATCCCTAAACATCACTATCTAAATAAAGAGTATGCAATAGAGAAAAAACAAGAACAAAGGGTGACTCCAATGCATCCGAACGCCGACATGCATACCTTGAAGTCTCCGCTCCAAAAGCTCAACTCATTGATGCCTAGCCTAGTATGAGGTACCTGGATCTGCACAAAAAGATTTGCAGAAACGTAGTATGAGTACACCACAATCGTACCCAGTAAGTATCAAGCCTAACCTCGGTAGAGTAGTGACGAGGTCAGGTCAAGACACCTATTAGGATACGAAAAAGAAATTGAACAAGTATAATACACACTAAGAATGTAAACGGGGAAATGAGGCAATAAAGAAATGCCACGGGATAGACTACAACTGAATTTAAAGTAATAAATGCAACAAGGAAGGAACACATAATAAGTACGTTAAGGAACAATGCAAACAATTACAAATGAGGTAAAAGAGAGATAACAACAAGGATCACAACTGAGGTATCGCCTCGTAATCTCATTTCACAATCACAATCACAATCTTTCTTTATATTACCGTGGGATCCTTACATTTAGTTTTTGAAAAATTGTTTTTTTCCGACATAGCTACCCGAATTTTAGGCCACCTTATCACACCGCGTGGCTTCAAGTAGTTCCCCTACTAGCAACACGCATATCAAGCCCACCTTATCTCACCGCATGCGTATCAACCCCTAGCCTTATACCACCATATGCATATCAATATCACAACATATCATAACTCGCACTTCAAGTTCCCAAATGCCACAACTTGCCAAAAGAATCAACAATATCAATTTTACCACAACAACTAGACCATGGCTCAACCACAATGTGTACAAGAGTCTCAACAGTAGCAACTGAAAGTGAATAACTCAACAAGAATGGTATTTCAACAATTTACAACTTTGCCTCAATGTGATCATGGCTTTTACAACTTCAACACCAAAACTCAACAATAATATAGTCCAAGAAGTAACACTTTCGATTAAGGTAACTCAACAGTCAAATAATTAACAAGGAAATAAGGAAACAGTAACTTCAACTAAGCATGTAAGGGCAAATAACAAATAAGAGATGGGACAAGTATTAACAAGGTCTAATAAAGCATGTAAGGATAGATTGACGATTATAGACATAATATGTTGTGACAATTCGATTAAAGGCTTAAAAAGGATCTACATAGCTTAAACCGCTCAATTACCACATATAGGTCATGTACCCACTCGTCGCTTCATGCACACGGATTTCACATACCACAAATAACACAATACAACTCCAATCCTAAGGAGTAATTCCCCCACAGAAGTTAGGGAAGATACTTAGATTAGGAAGTTTTCAAAAATTTCCCCAACTATTCCAACTCAAAACACTAATTAAATAATAAAAATAATGATGGATTCATGTATAATAGTCAAATCTGAGTTAAAATCACTTATCCTAATCAACTCATTGAAAATCTCTCTCAACCTTTCCCAAAATCGAGGTCTCTAACTCAAAAGATGAAAACTAGGAATAAACCCTTGATCTGCACCTTTTCTGCCCAGTGGTTCCGCTTCTGTGGATCAATAGCCGCATCTGCAGCTCCGCACCTGCGGAAATTGCATTGCAGGTGCGGCTTTCACTTAAGCTAGGGCCAAGTGCTTCTGCGGACCATGGAGCGCTTCTCTAGAAAGGTGTTGGTTCTGCGGAGGAAGGACCACACTTGCCGTCGCAGCCCATCTGGCCCAAAATCAATTTTGCAGCTCACAGACCGCATCTGCGGTGTCACACCTGGGGCCCAAAATGCAAAGGTGCGATTGCACCAAATCTTCAGCTGGGCAGATTTCCTACCAAGTCTCAAATGGTTCTGGATTCAATTTGAATCACATCCGTGGCCCCGTCCAAGCTAACTATCAAGTTCCAAAACACATAACGAAACTACTCTAGACCTAAATAACATCAAACAATATAAATTTAATGAATCGCAACCCAATTCAAAGCTATTGAAACCATGAACATCAAACTTCCAAAACTAAAGCCGATTCATACCAAACCAACTCCGATTGACCTCAAGTGTTGCACACAAGTCATAAATGACACAACAAACCTATTCCAACTCTAGAATTGGAATCCGACCTCGATATCAATAAAGACAACTATCAGTCAAACTTATAAATCTTCCAAATCTTCAACTTTCTAACTTTTGAAAATTCAAGCCAAAACAACCTACAGACGCCAAATCAATATACGAACATGCTCCTATGTCCAAAATCACCATACGAAACTATTGAAATCGTCAAAATACCATTCCGGAGTCGTCTACATAAAAGCCAGATTCCAGTCAACTCTTTCAACTTAAGTTTCCAACTTTGGGACTAAGCATCCCATTTCACTCCGAACCTCACCCGAAACCAAGCCAACCACCCCGGAAAGTTACATAACCACAATATAACATTAAGGAGGCAATAAATAGGGGAAAGGGGCTAAAATACTTAAAACGATTGGTCGAGTCATCACATTCTACCCCTCTTAAAATAAATGTTTGTCCTCGAACGAGTCTAGATACATACATGAAGTGATCAAAATATGAAGATAACGGCTATGCATATCATGCTTGGTCTCCCAAGTCGCCTCCTTGACACTGGTTGACCCCTCCATTGAACCCTCACTGAAGCAATATTCTTTGACCACAACTTTCAAACATGCGTGTCCAACATGGCCACTGGCTCCTCAAAATAAGTCAAATCCTTGTCCAATTGGACTAAGATGAAATCTAAATCATAGACGGATCACTGTGATACTTTCGGAGCATGGAAACATGGAACACCGGATGAACTGCAGATAAACTAGGTGTCAATGCAAGCTTGTAGGCCACCTCTCCCACTCTCTCAAGGATCTCAAAGGGGCCAATATACTTTGGGCTCAACTTGCCCTTCTTCCCGAACCTCATCACACCCTTCATAGGTGAAACCTGAAGCAACACTCACTCTCCAACCATAAATACTACATCACAAACCTTCCGATCGGCATAACTCTTCTGCCTAGACCGTGTTGTACGAAGCCGATCCTGGATCAACTTGACCTTCTCCAAGGCATCTCGAACCAAATTTGTGCCCAATAACTCATTCTCACTCGGCTCAAACTAACCAACTGGAGAATGACACTGTCTCCTATATAGGGCCTCATAAGGAACCATCTGAATACTCGATTGGTAGTTATTCGTGTAGGTAAACTCCGCAAGCGACAAGAACTGATCCCAAGAATCCCCGAAATCCATAACCTAGGCACGAAGCATATCCTCTAATATCTGAATGGTGCGCTCTGACTATCCGTCCATCTGGGGGTGGAATATTGTACTCAACTCAACCTGTGTGCCTAACTCACGTTGTACGGCCCTCCAGAAGTGTGATGTAAATTGCGTGCACCGGTCAGAGAAAATGGATACTAGCATGCCATAAAGTCGTACAATCTCGTGGATATAGATATGATTTCTTCTAAGTCTATGGGATCCCAACAACAAAGATCATGGTAACACGCTCCCATTTACACTTGGGAATCTTGAGACCCTGAAGCAAACCTCCTGGCATCTGGTGCTCATACTTCACCTGCTGACAATTTAGGCACCGAGCTATATAATCCATAATGTCTTTCTTCATTCTCGTCCACCAATAGTGCTTCCTCAAATTCTGATACATCTTTGCGGCACCCGGATGAATGTAGTACCGTGAAGTGTGGGCCTCCTGAAGAATAAACTCATGTAACTCATCCACATTGGGAACGCATAATAGGCCATGCATTCGTAACATATCATCATCTCCGATAGAAACATCTTTAGCATAGTCGTGTTGTACAATGTCCTAAAGGACAAGCAAATGAGGGTCGTCATACTGACGCTCTCTGATGTGATCATATAAAGAAGACCGAGAAACCACACAAGCAAGAACCTGTATGGGTTTCGAAACATCCAATCTAACAAACTGGCTGGCCAAGGCCTGAACATCCAATGCTAATAGCATCTCCGCTAACGGTAGATATATCAAGCTACCCATACTCTCCGCCTATCAACTCAAGTCATCGGCCACCTCATTGGCCTTCCCGGGATGATATAGAATAGTAATATCATAGTCTTTAAGAAACTTAAACTTCCACCGCTGTCACAGATTTGAGTTCTATGTGTTTCTTGTTGGGAGAGAGTGCTCCACGACTTGTTGATCATATGGGTGGTTATGAGTTCTATGTGTTTCTTTCATCATCGGTAGTGTATGAAGATTTGGTATAAGGTTTTATTTGATATGAGGTATGTCACCGGTACTAGGTCTGTTAATGAGCAGCTATTGTGTTTGAAAGCTATTATTGTGCATATCTGAATTATGTGGTATATCATGTGATTATATCTTGGAATATAATTATGGCTTGATACAGCTTGTTCGGACTTATACAGTGTATAAATGCAAGAACCGGGTCTTATAATGAAATCCAAATGTTCGAATTTAGTCCTAAGGTTAATAGGCTAAGGTTGAGAAAGGAATTTTAGTTGAGGTTGTGCCAATGGACTTAGATGGAGTGTGGTGGCGTGGGATTACTCATGGGTATGTGTAGGGTGAACTTATATAGCGATTTGATGAATTTGGAATGACTTCTAGTTCTAGGACGAACATATATTTAAGTGGGGAAGAATGTAACGACCCGACCGATTATTTTAAATATTGGCATTCTGTCCGGTAGTTTGAGGTCTTGACTAGCTTCATATGATGCATTACGACTTGAGTGCATGGTTGGGTTTGATTTTTGGGTAGTCCGAGATTGATTCGGAAGAGAAAATATCAATTTAAAAGCTTTAAGTTAAAAGAGTTCACCAAGGATTAACTTGGGAGTAAACAACCTTGAATTCATGTTTTGATTGTCCCAATAGGTTTATATGGTTATTTTTGGACTTGGGCATATGTCCGAATTTTGATTTTAAGGTTCTTAGGTTGATTTGGCTCTATTTGGTTGGAATATGGTTATTTTTGGACTTGGGCATATGTCCGAATTGGAAGTTGGAATATGTTTATTTTGGTAATTGTGTGCAAATTTGGTTGCGATCCGAATTGTCCAAGAGTGATTCGGACACTTGAGTTGCATACTAGTTAAGTTTAAGAATTTGAGTTGACCATGATCAAATAATGGACTTAACAAGCTTGGATCCATCATTTGAAAGTTCCAACATGCTTGTATGATGATTTTGGACTTGTCCGCAACTTTTGGTTGGATTTCGGTGGGTTTCGGATAGGTTTTAGTTGTGTTGCACTCGTATTTGATGTTTCAACATCGTTTCTTTAAGAATAAATGGTACCGTATTAATCACATAAGATAGAAATTCAGTTTTGGTTTACCATTAGATCTGTATCATAATTACGGTGGCATAGCAAAAAGAATCGTCAAATTCGGATACTGTATGAGGATGTTATGCCCATTTTACTGTTAAAGAGGATAGCTGGTGTTGGTTCTATGCAGATGCAAAGTAGAATCCGCACCCGCTACCCTGCAGGTGTGAAAAAGCGTCAGCAGGTGTGGAAACGTCAGCTGGCAGACCGTAGGTGCGAGGTTTTGGGCGTGGTAGCAGAAATCGATGTGTATTAAAAATCAGACTTTGTTAATTCAGTATTTGAGCATATCTTGAGTTTTAGAGCTCCGTTTGAGGTGCTTTTCATGGCGTTCTTCTCGTTTTTTGACATGATTAAACTAGTTCATTTGTGAATTAATCTATATTTTGATTGGAGATTTGGGAGTTTTATCCCTAAAACTTATGTGGATGATATTTAAGGATTTAGAGGTCATATATGAAGTTGGATTTGGATGAAACTTGCATGGTTGGACTCGTATTCAAATGGATTATCGAATTTTGTGAGTTTTGTCGGGTTTTGAGGTGTGGGATCACATTGAAGTTTTGGTTTACTTTGAGTAATTGATTAAAGATTTGACCTTTATCATTTTGGTTTGATTCCTATGACATTATTCGATACGTTTGAGTTGTTTTTGGCTAGATTCAAGCTGTTCGGAGGAAGAGTCGCACGGGATGGTATTTCTAGACTATTGCTTTAGCTTGCCTGAGGTATGTATCTTACCTAAACTTTGTTGAGGCACTAGTTACCTGTATTATTAGTTATAGCTATGTGCTATGGATGGCACACATGTATGGGGTTGAGCCCATGTGCGTGCACATGGGTATTTTTTATGCTCGGTGTAGTGTTTAGGCCATGATATACCTTGGATTGATTGCTAATCTTCATTACATGATGTGTATCGTAGTTGTACACTTGTTGAGAGCTATTTAATTCGTGTTTGAGGCTATATAGAGGTTAACCTTCTAATTGAACCTGATAATTGCTACTTTAGTGATGTATTTGCCTGATTTGAGCTATGATAGCACGCTCTGCACATGCATACAATTTAGAATGTCACTTATACCAGTCCAGGATTATGAAATTTGATTTTTATCGATCATGTACATGTATTCTTGTATATATCCTTTCTATGTGATATGGATTGGACTGGTAGAATGTGACCACGCCTTGCAGATTGTGATATTGAGCCCATGACCATGTCGGGAAGATTGTGATGTTGAGCCTGTGACCACGGCGGGCGAATTATGATATTGAGTTTGTGACCACGCCGGGCGGATTGTCATATTGATCCTGTGACCACGCCGGCAAATTGTGACATTCAGCATGCGACCAAGACAGGTGGATTGACATATTTAGCACGTGACCATGCCGTGTGGAGTGTAATGTTGAACCTATGACCACACCGGGGGGATTGTGATATTGGCACGTGATCTATCCGTGTAGCGTGTGGATATGGATCTATCTCCTAGGGTCACCCTCTCGTGTTCCTTCTTGCTGTGTACACACGGTATGAGGAAATATGATCAGTGGTTTGGTTCGGTTAATGAAATTCTGAAGAAAAGCTGGCCAGTGTTTGATTTGGTTATTGCGTTTCATCTTTACTTGCAATTTCCAAGGTTGTTTACATGATTCAGTTGCATATCTTCTTTATATGGTTGATTGTTGACATAGCAAAGTACATTAAGTTATCTTGTGCACCAAGGTTGTTTATCTATGATTTATGAAAAGTACGTATTATTACTATGTGCTTGTTAGATTTATGAAGTGTGCAGGTGATCAGTGAGTATCGTTTATAATTCTTGCTTATATTATCTCGCCGAGATTAGTTATGATACCTGCTGAGTACATGGGGTAAGTTGTACTCATACTACGCTTCTACACCTGGCATGCAGATCTTGGAGCTTAGATACTGTGGATGACGGGAGCTGACACTGAAGATGTACCTACTTTCCGAATATAGCTACCACTTGTCCTTGGTAGTTTTAGATTTGAATTTTGTTTATCTATATTCCAAACAGCTATTGTATATATTTTACACCAGCTTTTGTATATCGAAGTCTTGTTGGCTCATGGCTTGTACTATCAATCCTTAGGTTATTATGTGGGAATTCAGTTATTTCACTTATTGATTTCTTATTATTTTCATTAGAATTGTGTTGACTGTTATTTGGGTTACCTAGCGTGTTAGATTAGGTTCCATCTGTCACGCCCCAAACCCGGGGAGGCATGGCTGGCACCCGGCGCCGGACTGGCCCGAGCAAACCACTCTAGAACTTTTTTTTTACAATCATGGGATAACATGGCCACAACTCGTAATGTATAACTATAAGTGAGCAAACAATGTATCAATGAACCATCGTTCTTAAAACATGAAAACATATGGGCCGTCAAGGCCTCTGCCATACTGTACAAAATGAACCTCTGTCATCAAAGCCTCTAAGATTATTCAACATCAAATGGGACAGGGTACCGGCCTACCCATAAGTCTGTAGCAAAACTCTGACACGATGACTTATAGACTCGGCTGCACTCTGAATGAGGTGGAGTCTTACCGATCCTTCGCTGAATGTTGACCTCGTCTACTATGAGGGCTTGTCAAACTGATTATCTATACCCGCAGGCATGAATGCAGCGTCCCCAACAAAAGGACGTCAGTATGAATAATGTACTGAGTATGTAAGGCAGAACTGAAACATATCCATAAGTCAACATTAATTAAAGAGATATAAGAATCAACCTGCATCTCTGAAGTGCCGCCTTATATGCATACTTAGTATACTTATATATATAATGCTTCTCTTTGAGACTATTATCCATGTTGTATGATGCATGACTGCCCAACTGATCAGTGGTAACTACCCGACCGGCCGTAGCGCGGTGGTAAATGCATGACTGCCCGACCGGCCATAGCTCGATGGTAAATATGTCACTGCCCAACCGACCGTAGCTCGGTGGTAAATGCATGAAGATGCATGTATCACTATATTATAAACATTAACATCTTTATCATATACCTCAATAGAGACTTAGGAATGTACTTAGACATACTT
>AWOL01S0069947.1:0-36964 GCA_000715115.1 Nicotiana otophora | reverse complement strand
TTATACTTATATATATAATGCTTCTCTTTAAGACTCTTATCCATATCGTATGATGCATGACTGCCCAACTGATCAGTGGTAACTACCCGACCGGCCGTAGCGCGGTGGTAAATGCATGACTGCCCGACCGGCCATAGCTCGATGGTAAATATGTCACTGCCCAACCGACCGTAGCTCGGTGGTAAATGCATGAAGATGCATGTATCACTATATTATAAACATTAACATCTTTATCATATACCTCAATAGAGACTTAGGAATGTACTTAGACATACTTGAATATAACTTTACCGGAATGAATAACATAGACATCCTTAACTGCTAAGAGTATAACTATTTTTGGAATAACATTACGTTTACGTATCATTACTTGGATCATGCCAAAAGAAAAGGAGTGATAGCCTTAATATACCTGAGCCGATTCTCTTGACAATCCCTCTAACATACGCCAATCGCGATGAAACACGTAAAAGCGAGATCGAAATAGGGCAAAATACGTATGATATTCTTGACAAAGATTGCACCGTACTCCCTTAGAATCGCAAATCTCACGCTTCAAAGTTTTAAGTGAATTGATTAAGCTCCATCGTCACTTTACAAATCTTAGCATCCCACTTTAAACTTATGAATAATGTTACTAATTAGGAATGGGATGTTGTTCTCTACAAGAAAGGAAAATGAATATGGTTATACCATTGTTTTGCTTTCTTGATAACACTCTTCAAACAAATGAGATAAGATGCTTATCTCTATAAATGTTGCCACCTTGCAAAGTGATTTAAGAGTCACTAAATGGATGATATGTTGCTGCCACGTTGGAGACTATTCAGCCTTACCTAATTACACTAATTAATTTGTTAATCTCCCACCTAAATCACTAATTACTCAATTATACACATAATTAAGAATTATCTAAAAATTACTTAAAATACTACTCACTTTTAACATACTTTATGTACCCTACTATCATGGTCATGTGGTACCTTGTATGGCACTAGTCCATAAATACGGGATATTATAGCTTGGACCGTATTTTATTTCCAAATTGTCAAACTTCGACGGAACTCATTTTATTTGATTCGCTTACCCTCTCACCTTCACGGAATTACTTATCACTTGTTTGAAATATCATAAATACTTATAATCTCAAAAATTATCTTTTTCTCATCTTAAAGTACTACTATTAAAATATTAAAATATTAAAATATTATTAAATAATGGTATCATATAAAATTAATACATACACTACTATTTCATTAAAACATCCATGTAAAAATACATATATTTTCTCAACTTCTAATTATTCTAATCTCATATAAAGTGTAAAAACTTTCGTACGTTTAATTTTTAAAATGGTAAAAGATAACCTTCTTTTCTTGTGAGAAAATAATTTCTATCTTTACAATAAAGAAAATCTCATAAGATTTCTCATATTATGTGGAATATTTAAAGCATATGCGAAAGTAGTAATATTAATAACTATATAAAATCATATTTTTTAAACCTTTTTTCTTCAAGAATGTTCCATTCAAAATACCATGTCAAATGTATATAACCTATCAAGGTTGTTAAACTTACGGGGTCTTACAATAACATAATCACAAATCCTTTATAACCTCGTGAGTGGTCTTAATCCCTTCAAGCTCATATGGATTACTACGACTCATCCTAGTATTAAAGTACGGGATGTAACATCCTCCCCCACTTTAGAAACATTCATCCTCGAATATTAACTCTTTAGAGATTTACAAAACTTTTGCTAGGGTCTCCTCTGTAAACTAAACTAAAATCCAATCTCTATATGAAGTCTGGACTATTCACAACCTTTTGTACTTGAGTATCTCGTATATTCTTCACCTTTACCTTACTTACTTTTCAATCTCGCATCGTATCTTCTGTTCTTTCATAACCTCCCTTCCACATAGGTGAAAATTACGCATTAAAGCTCTACTGTGATACCTGCACCTCTGGTGCATACAAATTTTGGTGAAAGCTTCATACTGACTTCTTACGACTTAGCTCTACGGCATGATCTGGAAACAAAATAAGGGTCACATTTCATAAATGCCCTATAGCCTCTCAATTATAAATGTGGCGCGCAACACACCCGTAAGTGAGACTCTACTAGGCACGGCTTTGTAGACTCCCTAGGACACGACCTGCTCTAATACCACTTTTTCACGCCCCAAACCCGGGGAGGCGTGGCTGGCATCCGGTGCCGTACTGGCCCGAGCGAACCACTTTGTAACCTTTTTTTTTACTATCATGAGCCAACATGGCCACAACTCGTAATGTATAACTATAAGTGAGCAAACACTGTATCAATGAACCATCGTTCATAAAACATGAGTACATATGGGCCGTCAAGAACTCTGACATACTGTACAAAATGAACCTCTCTCTACAAAGCCTCTAAGATTATTCGACATCAAATGAGATAGGGTACCGGCCTACCCATAAGTCTGTAGCAAAACTCTGACACGATGACTTATAGACTCGGCTGCACTCCGAATGAGGTGGAGTCTTACCGATCCTTCGCTGAATGTTGACCTCGTCTACTATGAGGGCTTGTCAAACTGATTATCTATACCCGCAGACATGAATGCAGCATCCCCAACAAAAGGACGTCAGTATGAATAATGTACTGAGTATGTAAGGCAGAACTGAAACATATCCATAAGTCAACATTAATTAAAGAGATATAAGAATCAACCTGCATCTCTGAAGTGCCGCCTTATATGCATACTTAGTATACTTATATATATAATGCTTCTCTTTGAGACTATTATCCATATCGTATGATGCATGACTGCCCAACTGATCAGTGTTAACTGCCCGACCGGTCGTAGTACGGTGGTAAATACATGACTACCCGACCGGCCGTAGCTCGGTGGTAAATGTGTGACTGCCCAACTGGCCGTAGCTCGGTGGTAAATCTCACACTTTGAAGTTCTAAGTGAATTGATTAAGCTCCATCGTCACTTTACAAATCTTAGCATCCCACTTTAAAACTTATGAATAATGTTACTAATTAAGAATGGGATGTTGTTCTCTACAAGAAAGGAAAATGAATATGGTCGTACCATTGTTTTTGCTTTCTTGATAATACTCTTCAAACAAATGAGATAAGATGCTTATCTCTTTAAATGTTGCCACCTTGCAAAGTGACTTAAGAGTCACTAAATGGATGATATGTTGCTGCCACATTGGAGACTATTCAACATTACCCAATTACACTAATTAATTAGTTAATCTCCCACTAAAATTGCTAATTACCTAATTATCAATATAATTAAGAATTATCTCAAATTACTTAAAATACTACTCACTTTTAACATACTTTATGTACCCTACTATCATGGTCACGAGATACCTTGTATGGCACTAGTCCATAAATACGGGGTATTATAGCTTGGACCGTATTTTATCCCCAAATTGTCAAACTTCAACGGAACTCATTTTCTTTGATTCTCTTACCGTCTTACCTTCACGAAATTACTTATCACTTGTTTAAAATAGCATAAATACTTATAATCTCGAAAATAGTCTTGTTCTCATCCTAAAGTACTACTTTTAAAATATTAAAATATTAATAAATCATGGTACCATATAAAATCAATACATATACTATTATTCCTTAAAACAACCATGTAAAAATACATATATTTTTTCAACTTCTAATTTTCCTAATCTCATATAAAGAGTACAAATTTTCGTACGTTTAATTCTTAAAATGGTAAATGATAACCTTCTTTTCTTGTGAGAAAATAATTTCTATCTTTACAATAAAGAAAATCTCATAAACTTTCTCATATTATGTGTATAATTTAAAGCATATTTAAAAGTAGTAATATTAATACCTATATAAAATCATATTTTTCAAACCTTGTTTTTTCAAGAATGTTCCATTCAAAATACCATGTCAAATGTATATAACGTATCAAGGTTGTTAAACTTACGGGGTCTTACAATATCATAATCACAAATACTTTATAACCTCGTGAACGGTCTTAATCCCTTCAAGCTCATATGGATTACTACGACTCATCCTAGTATTAAAGTACGGGATGTACCACCATTACGACTAGGTAAATTTTGAATCGTGATAGTTATTAATTAAATTAACATTAGAATCAAACAATTCATTTTCATCTCTATCAAACCTAAGTGGGATGTCATAATAAAATGCTTCATCATGATCAACTATTTTACTGTCACGAACTAAAATCCCACCAAAGGCCGTGATGACGCCTAACCTGCTTGCTAGGCAAGACAACACCCAACCAACAATGATGAAAGAAGATTATTAAGTCTTTAACAGAATTACAATATATAAAATAATGCGGAATAAGTCTCAAATCAATATCATAAGTACATAAGACTATGACAAGGTCTAAGCACGACTACAACTGCCTCATAAAAGGCTAAATTTGGCATCACATTATCACGAGCATCTAACGAGAGTATATAGTCGGAATTAATTTTTCTTGCATTGTTTTGATAATATTAAGTCGTTTTGTGCTAGATTTGAGCCGAGCGGAGGTGAATTTTAAAGGAAACGCTATTTTTGAGGGATGAATTGGCCTAATTGAGGTAAGTATCATACCCAACTTTGTGTGAGGGAAACTACCCCTTAGGATTTGGGTTGATTGTACTATTTGAATTATGTATAAGACGTGTACACGAGGTGACGAGTGTGTACACGGGATTATATGTGATATTTGACCACTTTAGATTCTTAGGTTATTTATAAGCACTAAATTGAAGTTATTATTATTTTTCCATATCTTTCGTTGTCAATTTTATTCTTACATGCCTTAATTGAAGTTGTTATTACATGTTCTTATAACAACCCGGTCGGTCGTTTCGAGAGTTATAAACCTGTTTTCCCCATTTTTGCTTCCTTTTGTACTTTTCAGCTATATTATAATATATTGGGTGAGTTGATTCGGGTCAGGGGCGGTTTCGGAGTTGATTGAGACACTTAGTCTCTAAAGTAGAAGCTTAAGTTGGAAAAGTCAACCGGACGTTGACTTATATGTAAACGACCTAAGATTTGAATTTTGTTAGTTCTGTTAGCTCTGTTAGGTGATTTTGTACTTAGGAGAATGTCCGGAATATGATTTGGAGGTCCAAGGTAGAATTAGGCTTGAATTTGCGAAAGTTGGAAATTTGGCGATTTTGGTCGGCAGTGGAAAATTTTGATATCGGGGTCGGAATGGAATTCCGCAAGTTGGAATAGGTTCGTGGTGTTTTTTTTTTACTTGTGTAAATTTTGAGGTCATTCGGACGTGGTTTAGTGGGTTTCAGCATCATTGGTGGAATTCAGAAGTTTAGAAGTCCTTAGGCTTGAATCTGAGTGTAATTTGGTGTTATGATGTCGTTTTAATTGTTCCCAAGATTCAACTAAGTTCGTATGTTGATATATGACTTTTTAGTGTGATTGGTTGAGAACTTGAGGGCCTCGGGTGAGCTTCGGGTGGCTAACAGATTGATTTTTGGTGTTGAGATTTGTTGATTCTGCTGGTATTGAGGCTGCTGGTGTTTTCCACACTTACGGATGGGGAGCTGCGGGTGCGTGGTCGCAGGAACGCGCAGGAGTTTGCAGGTGCAGACAGAGTTGAAGTAGGATGGGTCTGAAAGTGCATAGGGGAAGTCGCAGATACAGATAGGTGTCCGCAGAAGCGGAAGTGAGGAGGTCAGACAGCGTCTGCAGGTGCGAGGTCTTTTTCACACCTGCGTGGTCGCGGATGCCGATATAGAGCGCAGGTGCAAAGTTGGGGGAATTAATGATTTTTCGTAGGTGCGGAGTTTCTCGCGCAGATGCGGCACCGCAAGTGCGTATATTTGGCCGCAGGTGCGAAAGACCTAGGTAGAAACTATAAATAGAACACTTCGCGAATTTTGGTTCATTTCCACCATTTTCAAGTCGGTATTTGGATCTTTTGGAGTGATTTTGAAGGGATATTCAAGGGTTTTCAGTGAGGTAAGTTGCTTGGGCTCTAATACTCTTATCTATGGTGTTTTCCCATTGTATTATCATCTAAGTAGTGGAATTTAGGGGTGAAAATAGGGGGTTAAGGCTTGGGATTTTGGAGAGTTTAATTTAAGGATTTGAGGGACCAAATGAGGTCGCATTTTGATAAATTTTGTATGTATGGACTCGTGAGTGAATGGACTTTCAAGTTTTGTTATTTTCGTCAGATTTAGAGACGTGGGCCTGGGGGCCGGGTTTGAGCCAATTTCGGGTTTTGGGTCTAAATGGGTAGTTTTTCTTGTGGAATTCATTCCTTTAGCATATATTGATGGTATTGTACTGATTGTGAATATATTCGGAGCATTGGGAGGTAGAATCGAGGGGAAAGGGAATCGCGGAGTAGGGATTTGATCGGTTTGAGGTAAGTAACGATTGTAAATCTGGTCATGAGGGTATAAAACCCTGGAATTTTGTATCATTTTACTATTTGAAGGTGGCACACATGCTAGGTGATGGGAGTATGGGCGTGCACCGTTGGGGATTGTGACTTGGTTCGTCCCGTATCAACTGTAAAGTTGAATATTTTGTTGAAATTATATGATCCTTATGTGTTTTAGAAAGTATTTCTGTAAATCAGGATGGATGCCATGTTTAGGCCTTATGTTAGTGTTGTTTGGACCCTTAGAGGTCTTTTCTTGCTATCCTCTTATTGTTTTTGATTAGAAATCTATACTTTGTCTCTATTTACAGCATAACTCAGTCTCTATTACTCTATTTTGATGCATCATATAAATGTTGTTTGGGCTGAATACTTTGTTTTCTGAGAGACTGAGAGGGTGGATAGGTTTATGACTGAGTGAGGCCGAGGGCCTGATTTGTGAGGATATTTATGGGATCGGGCTGCACGCCACAGCATGTTTGATATAGGCTAAGGGCCTTATTGATTTATGCCATGATTGGCTTGATATAGAGCTTGGGCTTAAGGAGCCCCTCCGGAGTCTGTACACACCCCCTAGTGAGCGCAGGTACCTACTGAGTGCGAGTGCCGAGTGCTGAGTGACTGGGAGGCATGAGTGATTGTGAGGTCTGTCCGAGGGGCTGTATACGATTGATTGTTAGGTTTGCCCGAGGGGTTGTATATGAGTGATGTTGCCCGAGGGGCTGATTATGATTTCATTAGTTTTGCTCACCTTTGCATTGAGCCTTTATTTGAAAACTATCGAAAGATGTCTTTAAATGATTTTACTCGAACTAAATTTAAAAGAGCTGATTTGATTCAAACTCTGGTTTTAAAAGCAGGCTGTATTTTACTGAATTTTTGTGATATGAACTTTACTTGCATTATTGCTCGTCACTACTTCTCAATCTTTATTTAATGTTGTTACTTACTGAGTTGGCATACTCACGTTACTCCCTGCACCTTGTGTGTAGGTCCAGCCATATCTGGACACGGTAGTAGCTGTTGACTATTCCGGTTGCAGATTTTCTCGGGGATAACAAGGTAGCTACCTGGCGATCAGAGCCCTGCAATTCTCCCTCTTATCTTGCTTTAGTTATATTTGGCTATTTTCCATACTATGTTAGTCTCGATATTGTCAGACAATTATAGTAGATGCTCATGACTAGTGACACCCCAATGTCGGGCTTTTCTTTTCCGCACTTTGGTTTTGATTTGAACTCCTTTACGAAGGTTTTTATGGTAAATAGCCTTGAAATTATCTTTTGAATGAAAATATCGGTTTTGTTTGAAAATGTGTCGGCTTGCCTAGTTCCACAATAGGAGCCATCACGACAGGGTTAGTTTGGGTCGTGACAAGATGGTATCAGAGCCTAGGTTACATAGGTCTCACGAGTCATGAGCGGGTTATACTAGAGTCTTGCGGATCGGTACAAAGATGTCTATACTTATCTTCGAGAGGCTACAGAACCTTTAGGAACTTTCACATTCTTTAATTCTTCTTGTGAGAATCTGTTGATTCTAGTAACTAAACATATGTTGTTTCATTCTCTCACAGATGGTGAGGACTCGTACTACCGGTCAGGATGGACAACCTCCAGTACCACCAACCAGGGTCGCGAGAGGCTGAGGTCGCGGTAGAGGCCGCGGTAGGGGGCAGCCTGCACAGCAGCTGAGGCAGTACCTGCAGACCCACTAGTTTCCCCAGATCAGGATCAGATTTCAATTGTTGATGCACCAGCGCAGGCACCACCTGTGCCTATTGTCATTTCAGGCCTTCAGGAGGCCCTAGCTCAGATTCTGGCAGTGTGTACCGGCCTTGCTCAGGCGGTGTCTATCTCGACGTCCGCAGCCACTTCTCAGGCCGGGGGAGGCACTCAGACTCCTGTCGCTCACACACCGGAGTAGGTTGTTCAGGGGCTTCAGACATCGGGGGCACTACCAGCCTAGCCGGTTGCAGCTGCTAAGGACTATGTAGTTCCTGTTATGCCTGAGGATGAGCAACATAGATTGGAGAGATTTGGGAGACTCCAACCTCTATCTTTCAGTGGTGCAGAGGGTGAGGATGCACAGGGTTTCTTAGATAAGTGTCAGAGGATGCTCGGGATAGCAGGTATTCTGGAGACCAGTGGGGTCTCATTCACTACTTTCCATTACTCTGGGGCTGCATTCAGTTGGTGGGAGGCTTACGATAGACGTAAGCTGGTTGGCGCAGCACCCCTTACTTTGTAGCAGTTCTCCGTTCTCTTTCTGGAGATGTTTGTACCTCAGTCCTGCAGAGAGGAACTGCGCAGATAGTTTGAGCAGCTTCGTCAGGGTGATATGTCTGTGACACAGTATGAGATGCGGTTCTCCAAGTTGGCCTGTCATGCGATCTGGTTGGTTCCCACAGACTGAGAGAGGACCATGAGGTTTATAGATGGCCTCGGTTTTCAGCTTCGGTTGCTTTTGACCAGAGAGAGAGTGTCTGGTGCTACTTTTGATGAGATTGTCGACATTGCTCGACATATTGAGATGGTTCGCGGTCAGGAGAGGGTTGAGAGGGAGGCCAAGAGGCCTCGTGGTCAAGGTGGATTCAGTGGTGCTCCACATGGGGGTCAGTTTCAGCATGACAGCGGCCGTCCATTCAGGCATGCTCAATCAGCTCGCCCAGATCAACATGGTGTATCATCGGGCCATAGTTCTCACAATTCTCATCAGGGCCACTCATCACTTAGTGCCCTCCCAGCCCAGAGTTCGTCACGTGCTCCATCAGTTCAGGGCTCCTCTATGCCAGGTTCTTCTACCAGTTATCCCGGTGCTAGGGGTTCCCTTCAGTCCCCGTCTCCAGTACCAGGGGGTTGTTTTGAGTGTGGGGGAGTTTGGGCATAGGTGGAGGTAGTGTCCTCGTCGTCATGGGGGTCCGCTTCAGCAGAGGAGTCAGCCATCGACTTCAATACCAGTTACTTCACCACCCACCCTGCCAGCTAGGGGTGGAGGTCAGTCAGCTAGGGGTTTCCCTAGAGGAGGAGGTCGATCAGGTGGTGGTTATGCCCGTTTCTATGCACTCCCGGCCAGACCAGATGTCATTGCTTCAGATGCTGTAATTACAAGTACTGTTTCAGTTTGCCACCGAGATGCCTCGGTATTATTTGACCCTGGTTCCATATATTCATATGTTTCCTCATATTTTGCTCATTTTCTGGATATGCCATGTGAGTCTTTAGTTTCATATGTTCATGTATCTACTCCTGTAGGATATACTATTATTGTGGACCACGTATATCGGTCATGTGTGGTGACTATTGGGGTCTGGAGACCCGAGTGGACCTTTTGCTGCACAGTATGGTTGACTTAGACTTTATATTGGGTATGGATTGGTTATCTTCATGCCATGCTGTTCTAGATTATCAGACTAAGACCGTGATGTTGACTATGTCGGGATTTTCGGGGGTTAATTGGAGCGGTTATATAGATTATGTACCAAGTAGGGTGATTTCATATCTGAAGGCTCAGCGTATGGTTAAGAAGGGTTGCCTGTCTTATTTGTCTTTTGTAAGGGATGTTAGTGCAGAGACTCCTACCATTGATTTTATTCCGGTGGTACGTGCTTTTTTAGATGTGTTTCCTACAGACCTGCCGGGCATGCCGCCTGATAGGGACATTGACTTTGGTATTGATTTGGTGCCAGGCACTCAGCCCATTTCTATTCCACCGTATTGTATGGCACCGGCGGAGCTGAAAAAGTTAAAAGAACATCTTTAGGAACTCCTTAATAAGGGGTTTATTTGGCCTAGTGTGTCACCTTAGGGTGCACCAGTTCTATTTGTGAAGAAGAAGGATGGTTCCATGAGGATTTGCATTGATGACAGGCAGTTGAACAAGGTCACAGTCAAGAACACATACCCCTTGCCTCATATTGATGATTTATTTGACCAGCTTCAGGGAGTGGGGGTGTTCTCTAAGATTGATTTGAGGTCAAGGTATCACCAGCTGAAGATTCGGGATTCGGATATTCATAAGACAACTTTCAGGATCCGATATGGCCATTATGATTTCTTAGTGATGTCTTTTGGGCTGACCAATGCCCCAGCAACATTCATGCATTTGATTAATAGTGTATTCCAGCCCTATTTGGACTCATCTTGTATTCATTGATGACATCCTGGTGTACTCTCATATCCAGGAGGAGCATGCTCAGCATCTGAGGATTGTATTACAGAGATTGAGGGAGTAGAAGCTTTATGCAAAGTTCTCTAAGTGTGAGTTTTGGCTCAGTTCAGAAGCATTTTTGGGGCACGTGGTGTTCAGTGAGGGTATTCAGGTGGATCCGAAGAAGATAGAGGCGGTGCAGAGTTAGCCTAGACTGTCCTCAGCCACGGAGATTAGGAGCTTCCTTGGTTTGGCGGATTATTACCATCGCTTTGTGGAGGGATTTTCATCTATTGCATCGCCCTTAGCCAAATTGACCAAAAAGGGTGCTCCATTCAGGTGGTCGGATGAGTGTGAGGAGAGCTTGCAGAAGCTCAATACTGCCTTGACCACAATTCCAGTATTAGTTCTGCCATCAACTTCAGGTTCTTATATCGTGTATTATGATGCCTCGAGGATAGGCATCGGATGTGTTTTGATACAGGAGGGTAGGGTGATTTTCTATGCCTCTTGCCAGTTGAAGACCCATGAGAAGAACCATCATGTCCATGATCTTGAGTTAGGAGCTATTGTTCACGCCTTGATGATTTGGCGTCACTATTTGTATAGGGTTCATTGTGAGATCTATACTAATCACCAGAGTTTGTATCATCTATTTAAGCAGAAGGATATTAATTTGCGTTAACGGAGATGGTTAGAGCTTCTCAAGGACTATGATATCACTATTTTGTACCATCCGGGGAAGGCCAATGTGGTGGCCGATGCCTTGAGTCACCGGGAAGAGAGTTTAGGGAGTTTAGCGTATCTTCCACTAGCAGAGAGACCGTTGACATTGGATGTTCAGGACCTAGCGGGCTAGCTTATCAGATTGGATATTTCGGAGCCGAGTCGGATATTGGCTTGTGTGGTCTCCAGGTCTTCTCTTTATGACATGTCAAGGATCGTCAGTATGATAACCCCCACCTGCTCGTTCTTCAGCACAGGATTCAGCGAGGTGATGCCAGTGATGTGACCATTAGTGATAATGGCATGTTGAGGATGCAGGGCCGGATATGTATGCCTAATATAGATGGGCTCAGGGAGTTGATTCTTGATCAGCCCACAGCTCGCGGTATTCCATCCATCCGGGTACCGCGAAGATGTACCAGGATTTGAGGCAGCACTATTGGTGGAGGCGAATGAAGAAGGATATAGTTAGGTTTGTGGCTCGGTGTCTCAACTGTCAGCAGGTTAAGTATGAAGCTCAGAGACTGGGTGGCTTGCTTCAGAGGTTAGAGATCCCAGAGTGGAAGTGGGAGCAAATCACCATGGACTTCGTAGTTGGGCTCCCACGGACTTCGAGGAAGTTCGATGCTATTTGGGTGATCGTGGATCGGCTGACCTAGTCCGCGCACTTCATTCTAGTTAGTATTACTTACTCTTCAGAGTGGTTGGCGGAAATTTACATCCGAGAGATTGTTTGCCTGCATGGTGTCCTAGTTTCCATCATTTCAGATAGGGGAACTCAGTTTACATCACAGTTTTGGAGGGCCGTGCAGCGAGAGTTGGGTACTCAGGTCGAGTTGAGCACAACTTTTCACCGTCAGACGGACGGACAGTCCGAGCGCACTATTCAAATATTGGAGGACATGTTGCGCGCTTGTGTCATTGACTTTGGGGGTTCATAGGATTAGTTCTTGCCACTCGCGGAGTTTGCATATAACAATAGTTATTAGTCGAGCATTCAGATGGCTCCGTACGAGGCTTTATATGGGAGGAGATGTAGATCTCCAGTAGAATGGTTTGAGCCGGGTGAGGCTAGGCTCTTGGGTACATACTTGTCCCAGGATGCATTAGATAAGGTAAAATTGATTCAGGTTTTGCTATGTGGACAGGAAGGTCTGTGGTGTGTCTTTTGTGATTGGGGAGAAGGTTTTCCTGAAGGTATCACCCATGAATGGTGTTATGAGGTTTGGGAATAGGGGCAAGTTGAGCCCCCGGTTTATTGGGCCTTTTGAGGTGCTTTAGAGGATAGATGAGGTGGCTTATAAGCTTGCCTTGCCACCCAGCTTGTCGAGTGTGCATCCAGCGTTTCATGTTTCCATGCTCCGAAAGTATTGTGGCGATCTTTCCTATGTTTTGGACTTCATCACGGTTCAGTTGGACGGTGATATGACTTATGATGTGGAGCCAGTGATCATTTTGGATCGGCAGATTCAGAAGTTGAGGTCAAAGGATATAGCGTCAGTTAAAGTGTAGTGGAGAGGTCAGCCTGTGGAGGAGGCCACCTGGGAGACCGAGCGGGAGATGCGGAGCAGATATCCACACCTATTTAAGACTCCAGGTATGTTTCTAGACCCGTCCGAGGACGAACGGTTCTTTAAGAGGGGGAGGATGTAATGACACGGTCGGTCGTTTCGAGAGTTATAGCCCTGTTTTCCCCATTTCTGATTCCTTTTGTGCTTTTCAGCTATATTACGATATATCGGGTGAGTTGGTTCGAGTCCGAGGTGGTTTCGGAGTGGATTGAGATACTTAGTCTCTAAAGTAGAAGCTTAAGTTGGAAAAGTCAACCGGATGTTGACTTATGTATAAACGACCTCGGATTTAAATTTTGATGGTTCCGTAATTTTGGACTTAGGAGCGCGTCCGGAATGTGCTTTGGAGGTCTGTGGTAGAATTAGGCTTGAATTGGCGAAAGTTAGAAATTTGGCGATTTTGGTCGGCAGTGGAAAAATTTGATATCGGGGTCGGAATGGAATTCCGAAAGTTGGAAAAGGTTAGTGGTATTATTTTTGAAGTGTGTAAAATTTGAGGTCATTCGGACATGGTTTTGCGGGTTTCGGCATCGTTGGTGGAATTCGGAAGTTTAGAAGTCCTTATGCTTGAATCCGAGTGTAATTTAGTGTTTTGATGTCGTTTTGAGTGTTCCGAAGGTTCGCCTAAATTCGTATGTTGATATATGAATTGTTATTGTGATTGGTTGAGATCCCTAGGACCTCAGTTGAGTTTCGGGTGGCTAACGGATTGATTTTTAGTGTTGAGAGTTGCTGATTCTGCTAGTGTTGAGGTTGCTGGTGTTTTCCGCACATGCGGATGGGGAGCCGCAGGTGCGAGGTCGCAGGCGCGCTCGGGAGTTTGCAGGTGCGGACAAAGTTGAAGTAGGCTGGGTCTACAGGTGCGTAGGGGAGGTCTCATCTGCGGGTCCGCAGATGCGGATAGGTGCCCGCAGAAGCGGAAGTGAGGAAGTCAGACAGAGTTCGCAGGTGCAAGGTCTTTTCCGTACCTGCGTGGTCGCAGATGCGGATCTGGAGCGCAGGTGCAAAGTTGGGGGGATTAATGATTTTTCGCATGTGCGGAGTTTCTCGCGCAAATGCGGCACCGCAGGTGCGCATATTTGGCCGCAGGTGCGAAAGACCTGGGCAGAAACTATAAATAGAACACTTCGCGAATATTGGTTCCTTTCCACCATTTTCAAGTCGGTGTTTGGAGCTTTTGGAGTGATTTTGAAGGGATATTCAAGAGTTTTAGGTGAGGTAAGTTGCTTGGCCTCTAATACTCCTATCTATGGTGTTTTACCATTGTATTATCATCTAATTAGTGGAATTTAGGGGAGAAAATTTGGGATTAGGGCTTGGGATTTTTGAGAGTTTAATTTAAGGATTTGAGGGACCAAATGAGGTCAGAATTTTGATAAATTTTGTATGTATGGACTCGTGACTAAATGGACTTTCATGTTTTGTAATTTTTGTCGAATTTCGAGACGTGGGCCCGGGGGCCTGGTTTGAGCCAATTTTGGGTTTTTAGTATAAATTGGTAGTTTTTCTTGTGGAATTCATTCCTTTAGCATAAATTGATGGTATTGTACTGATTGTGAATAGATCGGAGCATTTGGAGGCCGAATCGAGGGTAAGAGCATCGCAGAGTAGGGATTTGATCGGTTTGAGGTAAGTAACGATTGTAAACCTAGTCCTGAGGATATGAAACCCCGGAATTATATATCATTTTACTATTTGAAGGTGGCGCACATGCTAGGTGACGGGTGTGTGAGCGTGCACCATTGTGTATTGTGACTTGGTCCGTCCCGTATCAACTGTAAAGTTTATTATTTTGTTGAACCTATATGATTCCTATGTGTTTTAGAAAGAATATCGGTAAATTAGGCTGGATGCCATGTTTAGGCCTTATGCCAGTGTTGTTTGGACCCTTAGAGGTCTTTTCTTGCTATCCTTTCATTGTTTTTATTGAAAATCTATACTCAGTCAAGTTTATACATATTTACAGCATAACTCAATCTCTATTATTCTATTTTGATGCATCATATAAATGTTGTTTGGGCTAAATACTTTGTTTTCTGAGAACCCGAGAAGATGGAGAGCTTTATGACTGAGTGAGGCCGAGGGCCTGATTTGTGAGGATATTTATGGGATCGGGCTGCACGCCGCAGCATGTTTTATATAAGCCGAGGGTCTCATTGATTTATGCCATGATTAGCTTGATATAGCGCTTGGGCTGAAGGAGCCCCTCCGGAATCTATACACACCCCCAGTGAGCGCAGGTACTGAGTGCGAGTGCCGAGTGCTAAGTAACTGGGAGGCATAAGTGATGGTGAGGTCTGCCCGAGGGGCTGTATACGAGTAATTGTGAGGTTAGCCCGAGGGGATGTATATGAGTGATGTTGCCCGAGGGGCTGATTATGATTTCATTATTTTTCCTCACCTTTGCATTGAGCCTTTGTTTGAAAACTGTTGAAACATGTCTTTAAATGATTGTACTTGAACTGGATTTAAAAGAGCTGATTTGATTCAAACTCTGGTTTTAAAAGCATGCTGTATTTTACTGAATGTTTTTTATATGAACTTTACATGCATTATTGCTCGTCACCACTTCTCAGTCTTTATTTACTGTTGTTACTTACTGAGTTGGCGTACTTACGTTACTCCCTGCACCTTGTGTGCAGATCCAGGCGTATCTGGACACGGTAGCGGTTGTTGACTATTCCGGTTGCAGATTTTCTCGGGGATAGCAATGTAGCTGCCTGGCGATCGCAACCCTGCTCTTCTCCTTCTTATCTTCCTTTAGTTATATATAGCTATTTTCCAGACTGTTAGTCTCGATATTGTCAAACAAATTATAGTAGATGCTCATGACTAGTGACACCCCGATGTTAGGCTTTTCTTTTCTACACTTTTTTTTGATTTAAACTCCTTTACGAAGGTTTTTATGTTAAATAGCCTTGAAATTATATTTTAAATAAAAATATCGGTTTGTTTTGGAAATGAGTCGGCTTTCCTAGTTCCACGATAGGCGCCATCACGACAGGGTTAGTTTGGGTCGTGATAGTTCTAGTTTCCATCGTCAAAGTTAATCTTATATGCATTTATGTGTAGTTATTAATACATGCTATTGTCCTCATTGTTGAGTTAATCTCATGCATTTAGTCGCAGTTTCTATTTCATGCTATCCTTTACGTTGTTAAACTTATGTTACGTACTTGTACTTGAATTGGAAGTTGCCATTTCACGGGAATACCTTTTTTTGTTGAGTTATTGAGGTTGTAATTTTGATAGCTACTAACACATTGTGGTTGAAGTGTTTTTTATTGGGACATCCTTCCTTGTTGAGTTGTTTCTCATTCATTTTATTATTTTTGAAAATCTTTTACACATTGTGATTGAGCCATGGGCTATGTGTTATGGTAATATTGGTATTGTTGATTTTGGCAATGTTGTGGCATATGGACACGTGTGGTGCGGGTTGATTATTGTGTTGTGATATTGATGCGCATGCAGTGGTATAAGGATAGGGTTTGATGTACATGTGGCGAGATAAAGTAGGATTTTATACGCGTGTTGCTAGTAAGGGAATTACTTGAAGCCACACAGTGAGATAAGGGGCTAAAGCGCGTGTAGCTATCTCGAAAAAAGAATTATTAAAATAAATGCAAGGCTCACGCGGCGATATAAGGAAGATTGTGATTATGACTAGTGAAACGTGATTATGAGGTGTGGTACCTCGGTTGTGATTCTTATTGTATATTTTATTTTGGAATGGCTTGTTGATTTTACGATTATTATTTTTTCTTAAATCATTTCACTTGTATTTGGATTGTACTTGGTTATTTGTTCTTATTCATGTGTTGGAGAGATTGTGACCTCTTGTATGAGTCATGCATTCTACTTTATTTGTTGTGTTATTTTAATGTGCCAATCTGTGTCTCCGTTGTTACTGGGAGAATTGATTATAAAGAAGAACTTACTTGTGTGGAGTCATTACCTCATATTCTATCGAGTTGTTTGTGGCATAAAAGATTTTAAATAAAATAATTATTAATATGCTTTATTTTATGTGACTCTTAAGATAAAACTAGTCATCTCACTCAGTACTTTACTATTTTAAATGGTTATTATATTTTACTTTAATTGAGTTATAAATTAAACTCTTACCCTATTTGATGTTTAACTTAAAATTGTTATCACGCTTTACTTTAATTAATTCTATATTAAATTCGTTAACTTGTCTGATGCTTTACTTTATTTAAATACGATATTTTACTTTACTTTATTGATTTTTAAACTAAACTCATTTGACACCCTAGTTTGTGTAAACTGTACTTTATTTTACGCTTTACTCTATTGATACGCTATTTCTAAAATAAGCCCATTATCTCATTTGACGCTTTACTTTATTCAAGATTGATATTATGCCTTATTGTATTTAAATAAATCTCTCGAACATTTTATTCGGCATAGCACGTGGACTTTGCCGTGCAGAATAATGTGGGCATGAGGTGCCATCTGTGCCAGATTCGTGATTGTGGCCTATGATATGTGATTCGAGGGTGTGGATCCTCTAAGTGATTCTTGTTGTGCATCATGTGTTGGAAAGACTTGATTACTCGAATTGTCATCTGTTTCCCCTAATTGATTTCATTCATATTTTAACTGTGTTTTGCTTACCTTGCCATTTGATTTTTTTATTATTTCGTTGTTAGCCTTATATTGGTGTTCTTTCCACTGTTAGCTTTAGATTTATATGCTTACAGGTTATTGTCTAGTGGGTGTCTTGACTTACCTCGACACTACTCCACCGAGGTTAGTCTTGATACTTACTGGTACCATTGTAGTGTACTCATGCTATGCTTCTACACATTTTTGTGCAGATCCAGGTACTTCAGACCGTGTTAGTTTTAAGAGTTGTGTCCGCACGGGTGGAGACTTCAAGGTATCCTCGCTTGATGTTCGAGGGCCTCGAAGTCACCTCCTGATACTATCTTTACTACTGTTTATCTTTATTTCAAAATAGTATTATATTTATATATTTTAGTGTATTTTCGTAGAGCTTATGACTATGTACTACCGGTTCTGGGGATTGTGTAACTATTGTTCAATTTTAATTATATTTTTTTATTTATCAGTTTAACTTTTATATAGTTAAGTTGATTATCACTGTTAGATCTCTTTATGTGTTAGGTTTACCTAGTCTTAGAGAGTAGGTAACATCACGATTCCTAAGGTGGGATTTTGGGTTGTGACAAGTTGGTATCAGAGCTCTAGGTTCACAGGTGTTACGAGTCATAAGCAATTTAGTAGAGTCTTGCGTATCGATACAGAGACTTTTGTACTTATCTTCGAAAGGCTACGAAACTATTAGGAAATCCCACTTCTTTCATTCCTTATCATGGGGCATTGATTCAGTTTGAAGCATATATCTTACATTCCCTTGCATCCACTCATATATGATATTGCTCACTCAGTATCAGCTATGTACCGACGATTTGTGATGCTGCGGATGGACTACGAGGGGGCCATGGATGCTCGATCATTGTCTCATTGTGTTGTACATCCTGAGGATGGGGATGTTTTGATAGGACTTTCAGTTGTTCACGTGTGGGATGCAGCGGGCTATGGTATCTAGTTGGTGAGTATGAGCTTGGGAGGATTTAATTGATTGCCTAGTTGTTGTGATTATTGTAGGGTAATGGGAGAATGTTGATTTGAGGCTAGTCGGTGGTATTAGAGGTTTTTTGTTTTGTATGGGACTTCAATTCAGTGGAAGGTACATATTATCATTCAAGGCACTTCAGAAAGCGGGCTTGACTGTCAGGAGGATGGATATGTGCTTAGTAGATGATTTGCGGTATCTTATGATTGGTTCGATACAAGCTTATGAAGGTTGGTATTGCGGATTGTCGGATGTTATGTCCTATGGTTTCGCACCAAGTGGGGGAGTCTTCTATCGACGATCAGATTGCATGGTCATGTGTTATATTTGTTCCGGTCTGAGGTATATATGTGGTATTGTAGGGTTCCCCAAAGTTGTAAATGGCTAAGATCTAAGATTTGCATGGGATAGTGTTGTGGCTTGCGGTATTTCTGTATCATTATTAATTCTATATTCTAGTATCATAGAGGTTAGAGAACAGCTTCAGATTCATAGAAGGTCTCTTTAGAGTACGTATCTTAGTTGCGGTATCATTGGGTGCTTCTGGTGAAATATAGTGGTTTATGGGCTTTCGGACGATGTGGTTTGTGCTAGATCTCTTGTTGTAAGCTTTGGTTTAGGATCGTAGTGTACTGGCAAGGAGAAGTGTTAACTTGAAGGCAAGTCGAAAAGGATTCAAGGACATGTGCCAGCTTGGTTGAGTTGGGAAAATTCAGTTCTGATGGCTTGGTTATGTGAGGACGGTTTTCGAAGAGTTCTTGATAGTGTCGACCACGGCTTGAGTCGGATGTCTTCTACCGGCATAAATAATATGTTGCACATTATGATTTTTCTCCTGGATGGGGTCATGAGTTCTAGATAGCATGGACGATTTCAGATATATAGAAAATATTAGCACTATCTAGTATCATTTGAGAAGGGTGTGCATTTCAGAAGGGGCACAGTGTTTTGACTACGGATGCTTGACTGGTACTATGGTGATCGCCTGATTGAGCGACCGTTGATGTTCATATTTCGCTATATGGCACAAAAGAATTATGGAAGTAATTCTCATCGGATGATCGTGTATAAGGAATGTGTCAGTTATTTGAGTAATGTAGTTGCGATCGGATATGGATATTCTGGTATTCTAAGGATTTGAAGACTAAGAGGGTTCTTAGATGCAGATTGTTTCATGGTTGTGAACGATGAAGGTATGTTCAGAGGTTGACGGCTAAGCATGGTTTCTATGGATATGCTATTGTCAGCTTGCATAGGTTATCTACCTATTTCGGAAGGATCAGAATTGATTCGGAGGCCACTAGTAGGTCTAATGAGGATGTGTGTTCTACAGTGGGCCCGATTTGTCTACTCAGCACAGTTATTGTGGAGGGGTGTGTTATCAGTTAGAGTGGATCTCATTCGCGTTTTCATATGTTCCAAGTATTACTCTCCTTTTCTACGATGAGTTGTGATCTATTAGTTATTTGCATACCTGATGCGGTTCTGTTGGGGCATGATTCTTGGGGTGTTGAATGGTTGATTGCACCTTGGTTATTGTCTTCCTGTTTCTAAAGTATTGTGCTATCTATTTCTCCATTGTTATGGTCATGCACTCGCATATGTGTAGTTAATATGCATATGGTTGTTGATTGTGAGTATCATGGCTCGAGGTATTCAATGTGGACCAGTATTTTAATTGGGTCACGCATCGCAGTTATTTGTGTTTGGATAGGATCCTTGTGCTAATTTCGTGTGTTTTCTTTCTCCTTAGTGTGATAGGTTCATAGAATTGTGATTTGTGGTGGTATTTGTTAGACCTGTTGGTTGCTTCTCTAATTTGTTGTCTTTCCATCTTTAGCTATATTCGAGTTGTTGCTTGTTGGCTACGGATTGGGTCGTATGTGACTAGGTGGCATTTGGTGTGGCTCATCGGTCGAATAGCTTCCACTAAGTGAGTGGTTATGAGTTTCTACATGTTTCTTACATCATTAGCAGTGTTGTAAATGTTTGGAACATGGTTATATTTGATATGAGGTATGTTACTGGTACCGGGTTTAGTAATGGGCAGCTATTGTGGTCAGAGATATTTCTATGGACATATGAGCGATGGGCTACGTCGTGTGGTTATATCTCGGGAATATATTTATGATTTGCTACAACTTGTTGAGATTGATATAATATGTATAATTAAGAATTGGATTCGTATCCGGAATTTGGAATGTTGGAATTTGGGTTTATGGTTGAAATATTGAGGTTGAAGAAAGAATCTTCAGTTAGATTGTGTTGAAAGGCTTATATAGATGGAGGTGACATGGGATCAGTCATGGGTATATGTATAGCATGTTTATACAGCGATTTGATGGCTTTGGAACGACTTTGGGGAGAATGTAACAACCCGACCGGTAATTTTGAGCTTTAGCACATATGATGTATTATTACTTAAGTGTATAGTCGGTTTTGGTTTTTGAGTGGTTTAGGATTGATTTGGAAGAATGAATCTTGATTTGGAAGCTTTAAGTGGGAAGAGTTGACCAAGGTTGGACTTTTGGGTAAACGAACTCGGAATCGGGTTTTGATTGTCCTGATAGGTTCGTATGATGGCTTTGGATTTGTACGTATGTTCGGATTTGGTTTCAGAGGTTCCTAGAAGAATTTGACACTATTTGTCGAAAGTTGCCAATTTGAAGAACTTAAGAGTTCATAAGTTTGACCAAGAGTTGACTTTGATATTATTGGACTCCAATTGGTGTTCCGAGACATTGGATAGGTCTATATATTTGAATTGAACTTGTGTGCAAATTTTGGAAGTATCCAAAGTGTTTAAGTGTGATTCGAACACTCTTTTGAAAGAATGAAGATTTAACAACTTAAGAGAAATTCTAACCGGTTTGAGCCTTGATTCTTTGTTATGATATTCCAGTGGGTGTTTTGAGTCATTGGATAAGTTTGGATAATATATTTGTACTTGTTGGTATGATTGGATGGGGGTGCTGAGGGGCTCGGATGTGTTTTGGATCATTGGTTGAGAATCTAGTTAAGTTAAGGATTTGAAGTTTGACCATGGTCAATATCGAGTCAAGATGACCTCTTTTCGGTATTGTAAGTATGCGAGCAGGTTCGTAGTGTATTTTGTGATTGAAATGCATATATGATTTGTGTCCGGGAGGTTCCGAATAAGCTTTGGGTGCTAAAACGAAGATTTTGTTTGCTCGTTGTTTTTTCTAGTGTAAATAATTACAAAACTGCCATTTATATCCCTGAAATTTTCAGACTTCTTAAAAATTTCAAAACATCATATATCTCTCATTTTAAGACCAAATTGGGTGATTCAAAAGGCTAGGTGTAATCTTGCAAGTATCATGTTTGGCTTATCAAATGTGAGTTTCGGGATCATCTAGGATCTGATTCAGGCTAGGAAAGCTGGTGCATTTTTACTTATTTCAGAATTTAGTTACTTTGTTTCACAAGGTTTCGGAGCTCGGTTTTGGGCGATTTTGGAGGGAATTTTTCACTACTTGTATTGGGGTAAGTATTTTTGAATTGGATTTGTTTAAATTTCATGATTTTAACCTTGAATTTAGCGATTGATTGATGAATTGAATTGAAGAAATTGGGGATTTTAAAAAAAGCTTTTCTAAAATATAAATTGATGATTTGAAGGCCGATATTATAACGACCCGACCGGTCGTTTTGAGCTATAGTGCGTCGTTCAGCAGTTTGAGGCCATGAGCAACTTCACTTCAAGTATTATGACTTGTACGTGTGGTCGGAGTTGAAATTTCGGAAGTTCAGAGTTGATTTAAAAATCAAAATTCTGATTTCGGAAGCTTTAAGTTGGAAGAATTGACTAAGGTTGTATTTTTTAGTTAAAGATCTCAGAATCAGAATTTGAAGGTTCCAACAGGTTCATATGATGAATTCGGACTTGGGCGTATGTACGGATCGGGTTTTGGATGACCCGGGAGCGTTTCGGCGCCTATTGTGGAAGTTGGCATTTTGGAAGAATTTCATAAATTTGGGTTGAAGTGCATTTCAATGTTATCAATGTCCGTTTAGGATTCCGACTCTGCGAATAGCTCTATATGGTGATTCTGGTATTGGGAACGCGTCCGGAAGCGGATTCGGAGGCCCGTAGGTCATTTTGGAGTAATTTGGCTAAAGCTAGAAATTTGAAGTTTTTTGAGAGGTTTGGCCGGAAGTGGACTTTTTGATATCGGGGTCAGAATACGATTCCGGAAGTTGGAGTAGGTCCATAATGTCTATTATGACTTGTGTGCAAAATTTGAGGACAATCAGACATGATTTGATAGGTTTCGGCATCGATTGTAGAAGTTGAAGTTTCAAAGTTAATTAAGTTTGAATTCGGTGCGATGCATGATTTCGATTTTGATGTGATTTCAAGGCTCGACTAAGTTCATAATGTGTTTTGGGACGTGTTGGTATAATTGGTTGAGGTTCCGAGGGCCTCGGGTGTGTCTCGGATCGAGTTCAGACGGATATTGGACTTTGAGGAATTGCGGGTTTCTAGGCATCTGGTTTCCTCTTCCGCGATCGCGAAGGGTTAAGTGGACTGGTGGGATTTTTACTCTACGCGATCACGTATAATAATTCACGTTCGCCGAGGGTCAAGCTGGAGGTTCTTAGTGTTCGCGTCGGGGCCATCGCGAATGCACTGTGTTAATGGGGCTGGCCCGTTTGGTGGGGGTTGTTCTATGCGATCGCATAGCGGGGTTCGCGATCGTGAAAGAGGAAGGGGCTGAGCAGTGCGATCACATTCTGGGCATCGCGTTCGCGGAAAAGAAGCCTTTAGGCAGCTGTTGATTGGCCTTCGCGATCGTGAGTGGATTTCTGCGATCGCTAAGGGGAAAGACATGGGTAGTGTCCTTTAAAAATTGAGGTTTTCGCTCATTTGCACTTTATTTCCTCCATGGGAGCCGGTCTTGGAGCGATTCTGGAGCTCCATCTTCATCATCTATGTCAAGGTAAGTGATTCCCACCTATTTAACAAGTTAAATACCTAGTTTATAAAAGGATTTAGACATGAAAATTTGTAAAAATTTGGAATTTTGAAGAAAAACCTAAAAATTGGTATTTTTGGAATTTGACCACGAATTTGGATAAGGAATTGAGAACAAATTATATATTTGAGTTCGTAAGGCTATGGGTAATGTTTATCTTCGAAAATATTCGGAATCCGGGCACGTGGGCCCGAGGGTGATTTTACCGATTTTTCGAGCGGAGTTGGAAATTGTTATAAAATGATTAATTATGAGTATTTGAGTATATTTTGATTCGGTTACGTCATATTTGACTAGTTCTGGAGCGACGGGCATCAGTTTGAATTGTCGGAGCGGCCTTGGAGCCGGTTATGGAATTTCGGAGCAAGGTAAGTCTCCTTTCTAACCTTGTAAGAGGGAATTAACCCCATAGGTGAACAAAATTATTATGTGCTTCTATTTATGGGGACTACGTATGCACGAGGTGAAAAGAGTCCGTACATAGATACTAGCTATGACTATGTCCGGGTAATTTTAGGGTTACATCATACCTTGTGGGTATTGTTATTGATTTATGTTTATTATTTGTCTTGAGAAGGAGCGGGAATGAGTTTGCTTATTAAATGTTTTGAAAGGAGTTGTAACTGTGGAAAAATTGGGATCTTAAACGTTTTCATTTGAATTTCGAATTTTTAAAAGAATGGAAGAATACTATAATAACTTAAGAAATCTATGTGTAACCGCGTCGNTACGTAGCTACTAGCTATGCCTATGTACGGGTAGTTTTAGGCTCACATCATGCCTTGTTGATATTGTTATTGATTTATGTTTATTGCCTGCCTTGAGAGGGAGCGAGATTGAGTTTGCTTATTAAATATTTTTTTTAAAGAGTTGAAATTGAAGAACGTAAGATTTAAAAGGGTTCGTTAGAACTTCGTAATTTCGGAAAGGATTGAGTAATTCTATAATAGCATAAGAAATCTATGTGTAACCGCGTCGCATATATGTTTTGCGAGCGGGGTAATTTCCTTAAAAAGCTACAAGCTGAATTTCCCTTATTTTGAAAAGAATTAAGAAAGAGATAGGATTTTAATGTTAAATTTATATTTGACCGCGTCTCAAGTATGATCCGCCAGTGGGGAGATTCCTTGAATTTATATTTGACTGCATCGTACATATGATTCGCGAGCGGGGTATTTCTTTCTACCACTTTTATGGAATCGGGCCATTCGCCTCGGCAGGATTTATGTACCACACTCTCATGGGAGCAGGCCGTTCGCCTCGGCAGGTTAATAGATGCATCTATGGTTCGCGTCGTTCGACCCTCGGCAGTGCACAATTTACTTTTATGTTGGATCGGGACGTACGCCTCGGCACTTCCTATATATATATTATCCTCATGGAATCCTCTGTAATATTTGGCAATAAGCCAGTGTATCTGAGGGTTTTTCCCTGATTTGAATTATGACAACCTCTTTGATGAAATCCATTATATATATATATATATATATATATATATGCTCCGATTATGGAGGGAACTTGCTAGTTGAGAGCTTGAGTAAATTGTAAAGAGGAAATATTGTATGACGCATTTTATACTTGTCTGTTTCATATATTTTCTCTGTCTCATATGTATTCACTTCTTTACTGTACCTGATATTATTGGACCACTAGTAAGTGTCGAAGTCGACCCCTCGTCACTACTTCTTTGGGGATAGGCGGGATACTTATTGAGTACGCGTTGATTTACGTACTCATGCTACACTTGCTGCACATTTTTGTGCAGGTACATATATGTTTAGTGGCCTTGGGGGCGCAGAGGCACGATTATGGCAAGGACTTAGGTGAGCTGCATTCTTTACGACGATTTGCAGCCAACGGAGTCTCCCTCAGAGTATTGTATTTTCTTTTCCTGTCCAAATTTTTATTTCAGACATCAGTTGTATTTTATTTTACATTCCTATTTAATGCACATGCACTTGCGACACCTTCTGGGATAATTATTGAATGTTTAGAATTGAAATTGGAAAACATTGTATTTATTCTGTAAATTCATCTTTTACTAGATAAATTAAAGTAAATATATGATTTCAAAAATATTAAAATGAGGATTTAATTAAGTATTTATTATTGGCTTGCCTGACAGTGGAGTCCGGCGCCATCACGACCCTTATGGATTTTGGGTCCTGACATATATGAGGTTGGAATTGGATGATTTTTGTATGGTTGGACTCGTGATGGAATGTGTGTTCGAATTTGTGAGTTTTGTCGGATTTCGGGGTTCGAGCTCGATGTTGACTTTTTGAGTTAACTTTTTGATTTTAGTCAAAGATATTAACTTTATTAATCGGAATTGGTTTCTCTTGCATTGTTTGATAATATTAAGTCATTTCTGGCTGGATTTGAGCCGAGCAGAGGCAAATTTTAAAGGAAAAGCTATTTTTGAGTGATGAATTGGTCTAGTTGAGATAAGTATCCAGCCTAACTTTGTGTGGAGAAAATTACCCTTTAGGATTTGGGTTGATTTTACTATTTGAATTATGTGGAACACGTGTGCACGAGGTGACGAGTGTGTATACAGGCTTATATGTGGTATTTGATCGGTGTAGATTCTTAGGTTACTTATAAGCACTTAATTAAAGTTATTATTATTTGCTCTATCTTTCGTTGTCAATTTTATTCTTACATGCCTTAATTGAAGTTGTTATTACATGTTCTAGTTTCCATTGTCAAAGTTACTCTTATATGTATTTACTTGTAGTTGTTGTTACATGCTATCCTCCGCATTGTTGAGTTAATCTCATGCATTTAGTCGTAGTTGCTATTTTATGCTATCCCTTTCGTTGTTAAACTTATGTTACGTACTTGTACTTGAATTAGATGTTGCCATTTCACGGGAATACCTTCATTGTTGAGTTATTGAAGTTGTAGTTGTGATAGCTATTACACATTGTGGTTGAAGTATTGTTTATTGGGACATCCTTCCTTGTTGAGTTGTTTCTAAGTCATTTTATTATTATTGAGATTCTTAAATACATTGTGATTGAGCTGTGGGCTATGTATTATGGTAACATTGGTATTGTTGATTGTGGCAATGTTATGCCATATAGGCACGTGTGGTGTGAGTTGATTATTGTATTGTGATATTGATACGCATCCGGCGGTATAAGGATAGAGGTTGATATGCATGCGGCGAGATAAGGTAAGATTTATATGCATGTTGCTAGTAAGGGAACTACTTGAAGCCACACGGTGAGATAAAGGGGCTAAAGCGCATGTAGCTATTTCACAAAAAATATTTTTGAAAATAAATGCAAGGCTCACGCGGAGTTCTAAGGAAAGTTGTGATTATGACTAGTGAAATGTGATTATGAGGTATGGTACCTCGGTTGTGATTCGTATTGTACATTCTATGTTGGAACGACCTGTTGATTGTACGGTTATTGTTTTTTCTTAAATCATTTTACTTGTATTTGGATTGTTTGGCTATTTGTTGTTATTCATGTGTTGGAACAATTGTGACTTCTTGTGTGAGTCATCTATTCTACGTGATTTGTTGTGTGCCTCTGTTGTTACTGGGAGAATTGATTATCAAGAAGAACTTACTTGCATGGAGTCATTACCTCATATTCTGTCGAGTTACTTATGACATAACGGATTTTAAATAAAAGAATTAATAACATGCTTTATTTCATGTAACTCTTAAGATAAAACTTGTCATCTCACTCGGTACTTTACTAGTTTTAAATGGTTATCATATTTTACTTTAATTGATTCTCAAATTAAACTCATTGCCCTATTTGATATTTTACTACATTATTATTACGCTTTACTTTAATTAATTCTATATTTAATTCGTTAACTTATTTGATACTTTACTTTATTTAAATACGTTATTTTGCTTTACCTTATTGATTTCTAAACTAAACTCATTTTATACCATATTTTGTATAAACTGTACTTTATTTTACGCTTTACTCTATTGATACTCTATTTCTAAAGTAAACTCATTATATCATTTGACGCTTTACTTTATTCAAGATTGATAAGCCTTATTGTATTTAAATAAATCTCTCGAACATTTATTCGACATAGCACATGGACTTTGCCGTGTGGAGGTGATTAATAATGTGGGCACGAGGTGCCATGTGTGCCAGATTCGTCATTGTGGCCTATGATTTGTGATCAGAGGGTGTGGTGCCTCAGAGTAATTCTTGTTGTGACACACATCATGTGTTGGAAAGACTTGATTACTCGAATTGTCATCTATTTTGCCTAATTGATTTCATTTATATTTTAACCGTGTTCTGATTACCTTGCCGTTTTAGCACACGTTTATTTCTTGTTGCCATTTGATGTTTGCATTATTCTGTTGTTAGCCATATATTGATGTTCTCTCCACTGTTAGCTTTAGATTTATATGCTTACACAGGTTATTGTCTAGTTAGTGTCTTGACATACCTCGTCACTACTCCACTAAGGTTAGTCTTGTTACTTACTGGGCACCACTGTGATGCACTCATGCTACACTTCTGCACATTTTTGTGCAGATCTAGGTACTTCATACCGTGTTGGTTTTAAGAGATATGTCTGTGCGGCTGGAGACTTCAAGGTACACCTGCTTGACATTCGCGGGTCTCGGAGTCACCTCCTTATACTATCTTTACTACTGTTTATCTTCATTTCAAAACAGTATTGTATTTATATATTTTAGTGTATTTCAGTAGAGCTTATGACTCTGTACTATCGGTTCTGGGGATTGTGTAACTATTGTTCAGTTTTAATTATATTATTTTATTTATCAATTTAATTTTTATATAGTTAAGTTGATTATCACTGTTAGATCTCTCCATGTGTTTGGCTTACCTAATCTTAGAGACTAGGTGCCATTATGATTGCTAAGGTGGGATTTTGGGTCGTGACAGATAACTCTGGCTCCGTACCTCGAAACCTGACAAAATTCATAAATTCCGCATACCCATTAAATTACGAGTCCAACCATACTAATTTCATCCAATTCCATCTACAAATCGACCCTCAAATCACCAAATCTCACTCTCCAATACCACGGTCTAAAATCCCCAAATTGCATTTCAAATTCATATAAACTAGGTGTAATAATCAATGGGTAATCAATATTTATCAACAAGAGTGATTAACAGTCACTTACCACTTCAATTAGGGTGAAAATCACTCCAAACATTGCCCTTAGTCGAACACCACAACTCCAAAAATGAGAAAAACAATGAAACCCTTCGAATATAATTCTGCCAGTGATTTCGCACCTACGGTCACTTAATCGCATCTGCGGTCCCGCTTCTATGGAATTTTAGCCGCATCTGCGGCTCGCTCCAAAATTCGGCCTTCTGCTTTTGCGAAACAAAGCTCGCATCTGCGAGTCCGCTTCTGCACACTCCTTCCACACCTGCGACCCCTAATCCTGCAGCATCTCTCTGCTTCTACGGGCCCTTCCTCAAAGAAGCGCTTCCGCTTCTGTGAAAACTTGCGCACATTGGCAGACCACCCCCAGCATGGCCAACCTCGCACCAGCATAAAAGGAGATGCACCTGCGACTCTGCATCTGCGGCTATTCCCACCGCCAATGCGAAAGCACCATAACCCAAAAATGTCACGACCCAGACTAGAGGGTCATGACTGGCACCTGGGCCATACCTACCGAGCGCCAACGTACATTTAATCTAACCTTTCTTATCATCCATAAGGGCCGACGAAATCAACATAAATAGTAAACATGAATCGTAAACAACCAACAATGAAAAATAATGGCATGAGCATATATAACATGAGCGATAAGGCTGTCATGAAGCTATATATAAGGTACGAGCCGACAAGCTGCCATGAGAGACTATACAACAAATATCAATCAACAAGGCTATCCAAACTATACATGAGTCGACACCTGTCTATGAGCCTCTAAAGAAACATATGTGCTGCAACATTATCTAAACAGGGCCCCGGCATACCCATAATGTCTATAACAAAAATGCATACCAAGACCACGGCAAATCGGGAGAAGGGATCTCGCTAATAACCGTTGAACTGGGCAGCCTACTATGGTGGGGGAGCTTCGTCTAGATGTCTATCAGGACCTGCAGCACAACATGTAGCATCCACAATATATAAGGGATGTCATTACGAATAAAGTACAGAGTATCTAAGGCAGGAAAGCATAAGTAAGAGCAGTAATGTAAAGAGGAATAGAGAATATACAACCTGTAACATCTGAGTGCCTCTGGGGGCGACTGACATAAAATGCATGATACATACATATATATATGTATCATCGTCATCATATCGTACCCGTCCCTAATAGGCTCGGTAAAACGTACTCGGCCATCATAAGGCTCGATAGAATCGTACCCAGCCACGTGGAGCTCGGTAAAACCCAACTAATCAGTCATTGCATAATAGGTATCGTACCTGGCCGGCTATAGTGCGGCTCGGTAGAGTAAAATAGGTACATATATAAAATGCATTTTGGACTCATTGGAATCACATTCTGAACCTTTCGGAGTGACATAGGGTCGGTATCCTCCGTACCCGTCATTAGGACTAACTCTTTATCATGAATCTTATTAGAATCAGGAAGTACCAACAACATTGATCACATAAGAATAAGAGAAGCAACATCAACATAAACTGTTCCATAAGAAGGGAAACAATATAAGTATTGCTAGCTTCTAAGAGTGGAGTATCATTGGAAGCTCGTTCATTACATTATGTACAATCGGAGTCATGCAAAAGAAGGAAAGGGATAGCTTCACATACCTTGTATATACTTTCCAACCTCAAGCTATGCAAATGTCACGACTCTTCAAACTACAATAAGAGAAATGACACTAGCGTTAATGTTTAAGCGTCGTAACTATTATATATCGACCGCAACCTATTTTACGATAAAATGGACAGAACCTTCCCTATTTATATGACTTCCCATAAGTTAAACCATATCACCAAACATCCCAAACAATATCAATAATAATCATAATAAGCCTCCCAAAACAATCCTCCAACCAACAACATTACTAACAAGCCTATCGATAGATATCTCACAAGTTCTAGCTTCAACAACTTAGCCACAACTTGGATAATATTAAATACATGTAGAGTAAGAGTTTCCTTACCTCTAAACAGATATAACAACACCAATTTAACCTTACTTCACCACGAAATATCCTTTCCATGCTGCCACAAGAACAAGGAAGCGAAACTAGCAATCAATTCGGGTTTTTCGGCATTAGAATCACTTTGGAATACTTGAAATCACCTAGTGTTGATATTAAAAACTTGAGAGATTATTTTAAATAACTTAAACCACTTAAAACAACCTCCCACACTAACTAGAACCACACAAAAATCAGCAACAACAAGAAGAACAAGAAACTTACTAGCACCACGGGATTCCCGATATTTGATTTGTGTTGTTTGCACTCTTTTTGGGTCTTGGATCATGAGAGTACCTTGAGAGAGTGTTTTTAGCTGTCTATGGTATGGAGATAGTGAAAAATAATGAGTTAAAACGAGTTTAAGGCATCTCATATATCAATATATCTCAATCGCCTATGTGGTTCCCATAGAGAGCTGCTTGCGCAGTCTCACAAAAATACGAATATCTCTCTACTTTGATGATGTATCGATGAACGGTTTAATTTGTTGGAAACTAGATTCATATATCTTAAATTTGTGGGTAGATCACCCCATAATTTCAAGTTAATTAGGATAAAAGCATAATAACATATGACCTAAAGTTTAAGTAAACTTTTGAACGTAAGTTGCGACAACGTTTGTCGACTTTTGTTTCATAACTCGTTTGACTTCAAGACTTATGGTACGTATATTATATTATTCAAATACCTTAAACAAAACCTCATGAGAATATTAAGCACCTCTAGTTTTACCCGAAAATACGGGTTACAACATCCTTGATTCCTTTAACTTTTAATACTTGTTAACCTCTCTTATACACCCTTGTATCATTTAAGACCAATAGGACTAACTTCTTATCATCGCAAAGATAATCTCTTTTAGGATTTACGTCGGCTAACTTACGACGTGAACTAACGTACGCGAATATGGGTTGTAACACCCTCCCCCCTCCCCCTAGGAACATTTGTCCTCGAATATAAGGGTTTATGGGGAGTCCAACTCATCATGGATTCCGACGGAAATGTTCGGCCGAGTTTCCTCTATAAAATGGATACTAGCCAAACTTGAAAGCAGTTAAACCCAACCTATAGTCTCACAAGGCTATACAAAGCATTATGGATATGTACATTATCTGCATATCACCATTTTGTATTAAGGAAGAGTATTCCCACACTATTGCTTACCTCATAGAGCCGTTTCAGCTTCTATTGTGTCCTGCGTTCTCCCGGCATCCTCGTTATCTTCAATCTGAAATAGGTAAGGGTATTTAGACTTCATCTCCTCTTCTGCTTCCCATGTCATTTCTTTTGTATTCTTGTTCCTCCATAATACTTTGACGGAAGCTACATCCTTTGTTCTCAGTGTGTGAACTTGTCGATCTAATATAGCCACTGGCACCTCTGTAATTTGTACATATTTGATAGGAATGACCCGAGAAGGGTCTTCAATACATTTTCTCAAGATAGATACATGGAATACCGGGTGGACAAATTCCAATGTGAATGGCAATTCTAACATATAAGCAACCCGTCCAATTCATAGTCATTCAGTAATTCAAGCCACCGACGTTACCTCAAATTCAACTCCTTCTGCTTGAAGATGTATTGTAAACTCTTGTGATCTGTGTAGATGTCAACATGGACACCATATAAGTAGTGCCGCCATATCTTCAAAGCATATATTACTGCAACCAATTCCAAATCATGAGTCGGGTAATTCTTTTCATGTTTCTTCAATTGTATCGATGCATAAGCAATCACCTTCCCACATTGCATCAATACGCACCTGAAACCTATAACTGAGGTATCACAATATAACACATAACCTTCTGTTCCTTCTGGGAAAGTGAGCACTGGCGCGGACGTCAATCGATTCTTTAGCTCCTGAAAACTACGTTGACAAGCGTCACACCACTAGAACTTAGTAGCTTTCTGTGTTAACTTAGTAAATGGTGCGGATATAGAGGAAAACCCTTCTATAAACTGCCTATTATATCCTGCTAACCCCATGAAGCTGCGGACTTCTAACGGTGTTGTAGGTCTCGGCCAATTCTTCACTGCATCGATCTTCTGAGTGGCGACACTAATACCCTTGTCATGTATCACATGGCCAATGAATGCTACTGAGTTCAGCCAGAATTCACATTTGGAGAGTTTAGCATATAACTTATGATCCTGAAGGGTCTGTAATACTATTCGCAAGTGGCCCGCATGTTTCGACTCCGAATGAGAATACACTAGAATGTCATCAATGAATACAATCACGAACACGTCAAGATAGGGTCTGAATACACTATTCATGAGATTCATAAAAGCTGTTGGGGCACGACATAGCTCGAACGACATCACCAAGAACTCAAAGTACTCATATCTTGCTCAGAAGGTCGTTTTTGGAATGTCCTTCTCCTTAACCATCATCTGATTATACCCTAAACGTAAGTTAATCTTGGAGAAATACTTGGCACCCTAGAGTTGGTCAAACAGGCCGTCAATCCTTGGAAGTAGATACTTGTTCCTTATAGTAACCTTATTCAACTGTCAATAATCGATGCACATCCTTAACGACCCGTCTTTCTTCAGCACGAACAAGACTGCGCACCCCAAGGTGAAGTGCTAGGCCTAATGAATCCCTTATCCAGCAAGTCCTTCAATTGTGCCTTCAACTCTCGCAACTCTGTTGGGGCCATCCTGTATGGAGGGATAGAGATCGGTTGAGTTTCAGGTAACACATCAATGCTAAACTCAATCTCCCATTCAGGAGGAAGGCCTGGGAGTTCATCTGGAAAAACTTATGGAAATTCATTGACTACGGGGATTGATTGTATAGTAGGCGGCTTCGCTTCCGCATCCCTAACACAAACGAGATGGTAAATGTAACCTTTTGAGATCATCTTCCTTACCTTAAGATACGAAATAAACCTACCTTTCAGTGTAGCAATGTTCCCCTTCCATTCAATGACGAATTTAACGGGAAACTGAAACCTAACCATCTTCGTACGACAATCAACGTTTTCATAGCATGAGGCAAACCAGTCCATACCCATTATCACATCAAAATCATCCGTTTCTAACTCAAATAGATACGCCGAGGTTTGACGACTACAAATCATCACTGTGAAACCTCTATATACCCTTCAAGCAATCACAAAATCTCATATAGCAGTGGATAACGCAAGTGATTTACTTATCAATTCAGGTTCAATGCCAAACTTATTAGCCACAAAGGATGTAACATATGATAATGTAGATCCCGGATCAATCAGCTCATATACATCATAAGAAAACACAAACAATATACCTATAACAACATCTGGAGATGACTCAAGATCATGGCGGCCTACTAGAGCATAGGTTCGATTTTGAGTAACGCTCGAACTCAGCACTACACCTCTACCTCTACCCCGACCTTTTGACTGCTAAAAACCCCGTGATGGAGGTCGAACTAATGAGGAAGAACCAGACACATATCCAGTCGGCTGAGCTATACCACCACCTCCTCTGTTAGGACAATCCAGCATCATATCTCCAGGCTATCCGCAATAATAGCACACATCGGAACCTCGATAGCACAGTCCAAAGCGGGCCTTGCTGCACTAATCACAATAGGGTATTGGGGGTCTCGTCTGACCAGTATCCCTATGATATTGCGAGCCTGATGCCTACGAACTCTGACCTGGACCAGAATAGATAGATCGATCATACCGAGGCCTCTAAAACTATAGAGGAGCACTAGCTACAGGTGGTGCTGAACTCCTCGAAGACTGGGGCCTGATACTACCTCTGAAGTCACCAGAATACCCTGTGAATCTCGCCCTCATATGCTGGCCCCTATCTCATTCCCTATCTTCCCTTTGCTGGAGCTTATGATCCTCTAATGTTTGGGCATGAGCCTAAATACGAGAAATATCGATGCCCTCCACCAAGGAGGCTGTCGTGCACTCATTTATCAGATGTTGTCCCAACCCATTCATGAACAGGTGCACCCTATCGCTCATCTCAGCCACCATATGGGGAACATACCTTGCTAAAGAATCAAACTGTATACTATACTCTTGCATACTCTTATTACCTTGTCGAAGGTTTAAGAACTTATCAGCTCTAGCTCATCGTATCACAACTGGGAAGTAGTGACGAAGAAAGGCCTCAAAAAATTCCTTCCACACAGGTTGAGGAGCGCTCGGGCCCCTGGATCTCTCCCAACTAACATACCAGCAAACTGCTAAATCCCGTAACCGATAAGAAGCCAACTCTACTGCCACAGTATCACTAATGTATATAGCCCGCACTGTATGATGAACCTGATCAATAAAGGTTTGTGGGTCCTCCTTGGGGTCTGATCCAGTAAACATTGGAGGGTCTAGATTAATAAAATCGCAAACTCTCGCACTAACCAATTTATCAGGAGCACCAGTATTCTGCCTCTGAGCCTGAGTAGCTACCAATCTAGTCAACAACTGCACCGCATTGCATATATTATGGTCTGTAGTGCCACACGAAGGAACTAGAGGTGTTGGGTCCCTCCTAATATCCTCTGGAGGAGACGAAGTAAATGAGGTATGAGACAACATCTCACTCTGAGCCTCACTTTGATCTGCTTTGGTTGGAGACGCCTGATTGGTACCCTCTCCCACAACTGTATCAACACGTCTACTAATCACTTGCTTCCTAGTCGAATGCATAGCTGAAAGCAAACAAGGTGAATATTAGAGATGAACACTTACGACTCAACTCTATGAACGATCTAGATTCAAGGAAAGGGTAAAAACCCTAGATTTCATATAGATTCATGATTATAAATGTGGCGCGCCACACATCCATAATCAAGACTCTACTAGACACAACTCATAGACAAACCCTAGGACAGACTTTGTAACGACCCGGACGGTCGTTTCTAGAGTTATAGCCCCATTTTCCCCATTTCTACTTCTTTTTGTGTCATTCAGCTATATTATGTTGTATCGAGTTAGTTGGTTCAGGTCCGTAAGGTACTCGGAGTGAAATAAGACACTTAGTCTCAAAATTGAAAAATATTAAGTTAGAAAAGTGGACCGGATATAGACCTATGTGTAAATGACCTCGAATTCAAATTTTGATAATTTCAATAGCTCTGTATGGTGATTTTGGGCTTAGGAGCGTGTCCGGAATATTATTTGGGGGTCCGAGGTAGAATTAGGCTTGAATTGGAAAAATTGGTAATTTGACGATTTCAATCGGCAGTGGAAAAGTTGATATCGGGGTCGAAATGGAATTCTGGAAGTTGGAATAGGTTCATAGTGTCATTCGTGACGTGTGTGTAAACTTGGAGGTCATTCGGACTTGGTTGGGTTAGTTTCGGCATCAGTTGCCGAATTTGAAAATTTAGAAGTTCTTATGCTTGAATCCGAGGGTAATTTGATGATTTGATGTATTTTTGAGTGATTCGAAGGTTCGACTAAGTTGGTATGTTGATATATGACTTGCTGGTATTTTTGGCTGAGGTCCCGAGGGCCTCGGGGTGATTCCGGGTGGTTAACGGATTTGTTGAAATTGGAAATTGCAGCTACAGCTGCTGCTTCTACTATTTCCACACTTGCGGAAAAAAGGATCGCAGGTGCGAGGCCGTTGGTGTGCGTGGGGAGTGCGCAGGTGCGGGAGATGCTTTGCCAAGGCTGGGAATGCAGGTGCGAAAAATTGGCCGCATCTGCGAGCCCGCAGGTGCGAAGCCTTGAGCGCAGATGCGGAGATGAGGAGTGTGGCCTGCTTTCGCAGATGCGCACCTGGGACCGCAGATGCGAGTTCGCAGGTGCGAGGAAGAGGTCCACAGGTGCGGAATCTGGGTGATTAAGTGAGTTGCGTAGGTGCGGCTTCTTGGACCGCAGGTACAGTCGCGCGGGTGCGAGAAAATGGCCGCAAGTACGAAAAACCTAGGCAGAAACCATAAATAGAATCCTTCGCGAATTTTGGTCATTCTTCACAATTTCAACTCGGTGTTTGGAGCTTTTGGGAGAGATTTGAAGAGGGAATCAAGGGTATTTTGTTGAGGTAAGTTACTTTAGCCCTAATACTTGTATATATGGTGATTTTTCGTTGTTTAATCATGATAATTAGTGAAGATGAGGGGGTAAGGCTTGGAATTTTTGGAAAGTAATTTAAGGATTGGAAGGACCAAACGATGTCAGATTTTGATGAATTTGGTATGGTTAGACTCGTGAGTGAATGAGCTTTCCAGTTTTGTAAATTTTGTTGGATTTCGAGATGTGGGCCCGGGGGCCGGGTTTGAGCCAATTTTGGGTTTTGGTCTAATTTTGTAGTTTTTCTTGTGAAATTCATCCCATTAGCGCGTATTGATGGT
>AWOL01S0069932.1:23891-34924 GCA_000715115.1 Nicotiana otophora | reverse complement strand
TGGTGCGATATGTTAGTTGTCATTTTCTCTAGATTGCATATAGTTACTTCTTTTAAGTGACTTGCTTATATAAATAATGTTTTCTCAATGTAAATAATTTTTACATTAAACTAGTTTAAGTATAAATATTTAATTATGAACAATAAATGAAATAGTTTAACAGCTTCAAAATGCCACGTACATAATGATTGCCGACCAATTAAAAGCATGAGTGACTTATTAGTTCACTTATTAATAATGTGAGTGGATAATGTCAAAATGTCACTCATCAATTGAATTGATAAAGTCTTGTTAGTTCTTAGTTTTGCCTTTCCACAAAAATGTATTAATCACACCACCTATCCAACCACCCGCCAATACTGATAGTGTGGTTCAAAATCGAACCGTAACTGTTAACCAACTGAACCAATGGCTAATTGGCTTATTCGTATTAGGTTATCGGGATAATGGATGGTGAATGGATTAAGATTTTATAATTAACGGTTTAACGGTTTGGGGCGGATTACTCAATTTTCTTATCGGATAAACCGTTAAAATTTTTTATATTTATTACCTTCATTAAGTATTCAAAAAACAATNCTATATATCATATTTTGAATCCCCTTATCACAGTGCAAAAGCATAATTCAGTGGTCAAATCTTTGTGAGGTTGTTGGTTCAATTCTCACAACCTTATCATGATATATCTAACTAGAAAAGATTTAAGTTATATACCCCGATATTGTGATAATTTTGTACCCTAACTACATAATTTAATATGGTGCGATATGTTAGTTGTCATTTTCTCTAGATTGCATATAGTTACTTCTTTTAAGTGACTTGCTTATATAAATAATGTTTTCTCAATGTAAATAATTTTTACATTAAACTAGTTTAAGTATAAATATTTAATTATGAACAATAAATGAAATAGTTTAACAGCTTCAAAATGCCACGTACATAATGATTGCCGACCAATTAAAAGCATGAGTGACTTATTAGTTCACTTATTAATAATGTGAGTGGATAATGTCAAAATGTCACTCATCAATTGAATTGATAAAGTCTTGTTAGTTCTTAGTTTTGCCTTTCCACAAAAATGTATTAATCACACCACCTATCCAACCACCCGCCAATACTGATAGTGTGGTTCAAAATCGAACCGTAACTGTTAACCAACTGAACCAATGGCTAATTGGCTTATTCGTATTAGGTTATCGGGATAATGGATGGTGAATGGATTAAGATTTTATAATTAACGGTTTAACGGTTTGGGGCGGATTACTCAATTTTCTTATCGGATAAACCGTTAAAATTTTTTATATTTATTACCTTCATTAAGTATTCAAAAAACAATTTCTAAAGTAATAAATCCCACAATATACTATGTACATGTTGGATATGAGAACAACATAGACATTAGAATAGAGAAAGTGCAGCAAAATGCTATGATAAAAAAATAGCCAATGAAAAGTGATCACATTCCTTTCTTCTCTGCTCCATTCCTATTATTTGGCTTGATAATTAAGGTTGCTGCTTCATTTGGCTGCCGTGATTGAGATATCTTCATTGAGTATTCAAAAATTTAGTTTTAGAGATTGTTCGGTGTAGTCCATAACAAATCTTCATTGCGTAATGTACTGACGATTATGAATGGTAAGTTGAAATGATAAAAACCAGTGAACTATGCAGTTTGGCCGTTTAGCATTCACAAGACTAGGATTTTTTCAAAAAATTTATATTTGGTTTAGTCGATAAACTGCCCGATAATTGTTAATCTGATACCAATCCGCCCGTTGTCTTATTGGATGGCTAGCGGCTTGCTACATTTATAATCCGATAACCGATAAATTAAATCGTTAAACGTAATTATCCGTCCGATAAGCACCCCTAATTACTGCCCAATTTACAAAGAAAAACATTATTTTCATTTTATCTTTTAAAAAAAGTCACAATAAGAATATATATGAAATCCATGTTAAATTCCTTGATAAGCAGGGACGGAGCTAGTTGGACGGAAGGGGGTTCAGCCGAATTCTCTTTGATGAAATTTATAATGTATTTATAAGGTTAATTATATTCATTTATATATATTAGGTGTTAAATCCTTTAGCTTCTTTCCGTATTTGATTTTTTTATTTTTTGAATTTAAAACCTTCTGCTTCCGCCACAGTTTGTAAGTTCAGATTTGTATTGTGTTGTGATGACCCGAAAGGTCATCTTTAAATTTAATATTTATTTTTATGTTCTGAGACTTCGAATAGCATCGGTTAGCATTCCTCGACTTGCGTCCACAATCCATATATTTTTTCGGAAAACGTTTATGTGAAAAATTAATAAAAATGAGAAATAATGCTTTAAAACTCAATTGAGTTGACTTCGGCCAATACTTTTAGCAACCAGTCCTGGATCAGTGTTTTGACGGTCCCGATGGGTCCGTATCATGATTTGGTACTTGGGTGTATGCCCAGAATTTAATTTGGAGGTCTCTAACTTGAGTTATCGTCATTTATTGAAAACTAGAAGTTTGAAAGCTTAAAGATTTTAAAGTTTGACCACAAATTGACTCTTAATGATATCGTAATCGGATTTCGATTCTGAAAATTGGAATAGCTCTGTTATGTCGTTTGGGACTTACATGCAAAACTTTAGGTCATTCAGCACTATTTTGACTTATTTCGGCGCGAGTTTTAGAATTGAAATTTTCATAAATTCATTAAGTTCGAATAGAGGTGCAAATTATAATTTTGACATTTTTTGTTGTGATTTGAGGCGTCAAATAGGTTCGTGCGATGTTTTGGTTGAGGTCCCGGGGGCCTCATGTGAGTTTTGGATGGTTAACGGACCAAAATTTGGACTTAGAAGAAATATGAAATTTTTGGCCTTTTAGTGCAATCGCACCTGCGGATATTTGACCGCCGAAGCGAGTCTAGCATTGGAAAGCGGCTGGTCCGCAGAAGCGCGACCGCAGAAGTGACAAAATGGTCGCAGATACGGCCTGGACTATGGGGGCATTGGACCGCAGAAGCGACCACCATCCACGCATCTGTGAGACCGCAGATGCGACCAAGTGCACCACAAGCAAAGGTTTATTGATGCCATTTCGCGAGGCAAAGGTTTATTGGAATCTTGAGTTGGTTGTTAAGCGAGGTAAGTGTCGTGGTTAACCTTGGCTTGAGGGAGCAGGACTTGTTTGTCTATTTTCTACTTGATTTAATGTGCGGGTACAATGTTTATGTGAGGTGACGGGTACTTATGCGTTGTGGTTGTAGCAAAGCAAGTTGGTGGAATTTGTTCGTTGTGAATAATTGCCTATTTAATTAAGATATTTCTGCTTAAGCTTATTATTAATTATTTGATTATTATTCATGAATTATTGCTAATTTAGTTATTGTTGAAAATTGTGAAAGAGTGTAAAAGCACGAAAGGTGATGTCATGCCATTTATATTATTTATATTATAATTTTCATGGTGAGTAAGAGTGTAAAAGCATGAAGGGTTATGCCGTGCAATTCTCACATTATTATTTATTCATTTATGAAGTGAGGAAAAGAGTCAAAAGCACGAAGGGTGATGCAGTGTCATTTAAATTATTTATTCATCATACTGTGGCTAGAAAGAGAGTTAAAGCACGAAGGGTGATGTCGTGCCATTCAGATTATTTATTTATCATTTTATGGTAAGGGTGAGAGTAAAAGCATGAAGGGTGGTGTTGTGCCATTTTCATATTATCAACTACTTATTTTGTGATGACCCGAAAGGTTATCTTTAAATTTATTATTCATTTATGTGTTCTTAGACCTCAAATAGCACCATTCATCTTTACTCGACTTGTGTGTGCAGTCCGTATAATTTGTTGGGAAGATGTGAATTTGTACTTTAAAACTCACTTACATTGACTTCGGTCAATATTTTGAGCAAACGGACCAGGATCAGTATTTCGACAGTCTAGGTGGGTCTGTATGGTAATTTTGGACTTAGGAGCGTGTTCGAAATATTGTTTGGAGGTCCATAGTTAAAATTAGGCTTGAAATGGTTAAAATAGAAATTTAAGCTTGGAATATAACCGGGGTGTTGACTTTTGTATATCGGGGTCGGAATCCGATTTTAGAAGGTTGAATAGGTCTGTTATGGACAAAAGTGGGTTGCTCTAGTGGTGAGAACCCTCCACTTCCAACAAAGAGGTTGTGAGTTCGAGTCACCCCAAGAGCAAGGTGGGAGTTCTTGGAGGGAGGGAGTCGAGGGTCTATCGGAAATAGCCTCTCTACCTCAGGGTAGGGGTAAGGTCTGCGTACACACTACCCTCCTCAGACCCCACTAGTGGGATTATACTGGGTTGTTGTTGTTGTTGTTGTTGTTGAATATGTATGTTATGTCATTGATTACTTGTGTGCAAAGTTTGAGGTCAATCGTACTTGATTTGATAGGTTTCAGCATTGAATGTATAAGTTGAAAGTTCTTAGTTTTATTAGTCTTGAATTGGGGTGTGATTCGTGGTTCTAGCATTGTTTAATGTGATTTGAAGTTTCGACTAAGTTCGTATGATATTTTAGTACTTGTTGGTGTATTTGGTTGAGGTCCCGGGGGTCTCGGACGGATTTCGGATGGTTACAGGATCAAGAATGGGACTTAGTGCATTGTTGAACTGGGAATCTTTTGGTGTGATCGCACCTGCAAGGGTCTAGGCTGTAGGTGCGGCAGGTGGAGCACAGGTGCAGAATTTGGAGGAAATGAGCAGAGGTCGCAGGTGCGAGGTTGGGTCTGCACCGGCGAGATCGCAAATGCGACGTTGAGGGAGCAAAAGCAGAGGGACCACAAATGCGATGGTGAATTCCGTACCTGTGATTGAGCAGATGCAGGAAGAGGATCGCAGAAGCAGAGGCTCGCTAGGTAAGTGACTTTCGCAGAAACTCATGTCTTTCCGCAAAAAAGGATGTGCAGGTGGGGCCCCAGGCTCCGTAGGTGCGGCAATGCTTGGGCAATGTTTAAAAATGAGGGTTTTCGGGATTTTCCTCATTTTGGACATTTTGAGCTCAGGTTTTGGCAATTTGTGAAAGGGATTTTGAAGGAATTCTTGAGATAAATCACTTGTGATCATTGTTAGTCGATAATATTGGATTATCATTGAGTATTTCGACTATACTACATGTTTTTTAGGTAAAATTATAGGATTTGGGCCTAGGAATTTCAAAATAAGAATTTAAGATTTGGAGGTCGAGTTGATGTCGGAATTTGGTAAAATTTGTATGGTTAGACTCGTGGTTGAATGGGCTTTTGGGTTTTGTAACCTTTATCGGGTTCCGAGATGTGGTCCCCACGGACGATGTTTGAGTGTAATTTTTGGATTTTATTGGAAAATTAATATTTTCATGTGTAATTAATTTCTATAATTTGTATGGACTGAATCGAATTAATTGTGACTATATTTGAGGCATTCAGACACTAATTCGCGAGGCAAAGGTGTATTAGAATCTTGAGTTGGTTGCAAATCGAGTTAAATGTCGTGGTTAACCTTGACTTGAGAGAGTAAGACTTGTTTGTCTATTTGCTACATGATATAATGTGCAGGTACAATGTATATGTGAGGTGACGAGTACTTATGCATTGCGGTTGAGTCAAAGCATGCGGGAGGAATTTGTTCGTTGTGATTAATTTCCTATTTAATTAAGATATTCATGCTTAATTTTATTATTGATTATTTGATCATTATTCATGAAATTATTAATGATTTAATTATTGTTAAATATTGTGGAAGAGTGTAAAATCACGAAGGGTGATGCCGTGCCATTTATATTATTTATATTACCCTTGTCATGGTGAGAAAGAGTGTAAAATCACAAAGGGTGATGCCTTGACAGTTTCACATTATTATTTATTGAATTATGAAGTGAGAAAGAGAGTTAAATCACAAAGGGTGATGTCGGGCCAATCTTATCATTTATTTATTAATTCATGGCAAGAAAAAGAGCTAAAGCACGAAGGGTCATGCCGTGCCAGTTTTATTATTTATTTATCAATTTATGGAAAGAATGAGAGTAAAATCACGAAGGGTGGTGCCATGCCATTTTCATATTATCAGCTGCTCATTTTATTGTTGATTAATTAATTGGCTGCTACATGACACTTCTCATGCTGAATTTGTTATATCATTCCCATTCGCATATTCCCTCCCAAATTTATAAATTGTTATTTATTGTATTATTATTGCTTCGTATTTGTATATACTTGTATAGGTTGTTTACGTACGTGTCTTGTCATAGCCTCGTCACTACTTCGGCGAGGTTAGGCTCGACACTTACGGAGTACATGGGGTCAGTTGTACGCATCCTACACTCTGCACTTCTTGTGGAGATTTTAGAGTTTGTCCCAACAACATACCATATACTTTCTCGGATTCAGCTATCCAGAGGAGACTTGAGGTATAACTGCACAGCGTCCGCAGTTCTGAAGTCCCCTTCTTCTTTATCTTAGTTGTGTATTATCTTTTAAACAGCTCAAATTTTATTCAGACCCTTTATTTGTATTTTCCTAGTAGCTCGTGCACTTGTGACATCAGATTCGGGGATGTATTTTGATAATTCGGTAGTTATGGTCATCCGAACTTTATTTCAGTAAATGACTTCCATTTAATTTAATTTGTTTAAAAATGGTTAAGATTATTCTAGCGTTGGCTTGCCTAGCAAGTAAAACTTTAGGCACCATCACGGTCCCGAAGGTAGGAATTTTGGGTCGTGATATATTTTATTGTTGATGAATTAATTGACTGCTATGTGACCAGGGGCAGAGGATGAGGTCGAGGTCGCGCAAGAGGCCGAGGTAGAGTCAGGGGTAGAGCTCAGTCTAGAGCTCGAGTAGCAGCACCCGTTGTAGGACCTCACGGGGATTTGGGAGCGGAGGTTCCAGTTTAGAATGTACCTGTTAGACCAGTTCAGGTACCGGAAAGATTCATAGCTACTCTCGTGCTTCAGGACACTCTAGTCCGTTTGGTGAGTCTTATGGAAGGCGTGGCCCAGAATGGTACATTTCCAGTTGCACCAGCCATCTCACAGGCTGGGGGAGGAGCACAGACTCCCACTACTCCCACTCCGGAGCAGATGGCTCCCCACTATTAGGCTCCAGCAGCCTCGCCAGTTAGGGTAGTTCAGCTAGTTGTTGCGGCATAGGCCGGTGATAGGCCCGCCATATCTTCTGAGGCTTTATTGAGGTTGGACAAGTTTACTAAGCTCTTTCCAGTTCACTTCAGTGGTACACCATCTGAGGACCCACAGGATTATCTTGACCGCTGGCATAAGGTGCTGCGGAACATGGGTATAGTTGAAAATAATAGGGTCTATTTTAAAGTATTTCAGATGACGTGTTCCGACAAGAGGTGGTGGAGAGATAATATGTTGACCAGACCAGCTGGGCCGCCTGCACTGACTTGGGAGCAATTCTCATAGCTATTTCTAGAGAAGTTCCTCCTTATCACATTGAGAGAGGATTACCGCAGGCAGTTTGAGCATCTCCAGCAGGGCAGTATGACTATAACTCAGTACACGACCCGTTTTGTGGATCTAGCCCATCATTCTCTCCTTTTACTTCCTATTAAGGGAGAGAGCGTAGGGAGGTTTATTGATGGACTCACTCACCCTATCAGGCTTCAGATGGCCAAGGAGACCGGAAGTGAGATTCCCTTTCAGGAGGCTGCTAATGTTGCTAGGAGGATCGAGATGGTTCTTGCACAGGAGAGAAGGCAGGAGTCTGATAATTTTGGTAGAGGCCATCTTAGGGTGGAGAGATAGATTTTGATGTCATCTAAGAGGCCTCATCAGTTTTGTGGATTCAGTGGTGCCTCGTCTAGAGGCAGGGGTAATTTTGGTAGAGGCCATTCTCCCAGTCCATTTCATTCAGCACTCTAGGCGTCCCACAGTGCTTCAGGTGGTCGCGACACTTATATGTCTCATTTTGACTAGCTAGCTTACAGTGCACCACCAGCTCCTATTAGTGCACCTCTAATCTAGAGTCATCAGAGTGTTTATCCAGGTCGATATGGACAACTTCATTGTCAGCAGTCACAACAGCCGAGATCATGTTATACTTGTGGTGATCCGAGGCACATTGCTAGATTTTTCCCCAGGTATCAGGATAGCTTGCAGCAGCAGGGTTCTCGTGCTATGATTCCAGCACCGGTTTCTTCACAACCCACTCAGCCAGCTAGAGTAGTGGTCAGGCAGCTAGAGGTGGAGGTCAGGTCGTTAGAGGTGGAGGTTAGGTCATTAGAGGTGGAGGGCAGCTAGTTAGAGACCGTCCCGGAGATGTAGCTTTGAGCAATGGGGCCCAGTCCCAATTTTATGCTTTTCCAACTAGGCCTGAGGCCGAGTCATCTGATACCGTGATCAGAGGTATTATTCCAGTTTTCCATAGAGATATTGCAGTTCAATTTGATCCAAGGTCTACTTATTCCTATGTGTCCTCCTATTTTGCTTCATATCTGGTTGTGCCTCGTGATTCTCTAAGTGCTTCTGTGTATGTGTCCACACCAGTGGGATATTCCGTTGTGGTAGATCATGTCTATCGTTCGTGTGTGGTTACTATTGGGAGTATTGAGACTAGCGTGGATCTTATACTTCTTGATATGATAGATTTTGATGTCATCTTCGGTATGGATTGGCTATCACCTTATCATGCTATATTGGATTGTCACGCCAAAAAGGTGACCTTAGGTATGACGGGATTGCCCCAATTAGAGTGGAAAGGGATTCCTGGCCATTTTACTAGTAGGGTTATCTCTTATGTGAAGGATCAACATATGGTTGAGAAGGGCTAGTTGTCTAGCTTATTTGGCTCATATTCGCGATTCTAATGGAGATTTGTCAGGGATGCCACCCGACAGAGATATTGACTTCTGTATTGATTTGGCTCCAGGCACCCAGCATATTTCTATTCCCCCATACCATATGGCCCCACTAGAGCTAGAGGAATTGAAGGAGCAGCTACAAGACTTGCTTGATCAGGGATTCATTAGAGCCAGTGTATCACCCTAGGATGCACCAGTGTTATTTGTAAAGAAGAAAGATTGTTCAATGCGGATGTATATAGATTATCGGTAGTTGAACAAGGCTACTATCAAGAACAAGTAGTCGATGCCACAAATCGATGACTTATTCGATTAGCTTTAGGGTGCCAAGGTGTTTTCAAAGATCGATTTGAGATCTGGTTACCATCAACTGAAGATTAGGGCATCTGATATCCCTAAGATAGATTTTCGGACTCAGTATGGGTATTAAGAATTCCTAGTGATGTCATTTGGACTAACAAATTCCCTAGTAGCATTTATGGATTTGATGAACCGGGGATTCAAACCCTATTTGGATTCTTTTGTGGTTGTATTCATTGATAATATCTTGATTTACTCGAGCAGTCTAGAGGAACATGAGCAACATCTTCGGAGTGTGCTTCACACTTTGAAAACTAATCAGTTCTATGCCAAATTTTCAAAATGTGAATTTTGGTTAGACTCAATTGCCTTTTGGGGGCATGTTGTATCGGCAGAAGGCATAAAAGTGGATCCTAAGAATATTGAGGCAGTTCAGAATTGGCCTCGACCTACTTCAGCTATAAAGATCCGACGTTTCCTGGGTTTGGCAAGTTAGTATCGTAGGTTTGTGGATGGGTTTTCATCTACAACACTTGATTGACTAAATTGACCCAGAAGGGTGCCCTGTTCAGATGGTCAGACGAGTGTGAGTTGATCTTTCAGAAGCTCAAAACCGCTTTGACTACGGCGCCAATATTGGTATTACCCACAGTTTCAGGATCTTATATGGTGTATTGTGATGCATCTCGCGTTGGGCTTGGTGCAGTATTGATGCAAGGTGGCAGGGTGATTGCATATGCGTCGCGACAGTTAAAAGTTCACGAGAAGAATTATCTTGTTCATGACCTGGAATTAGTAGCCATTGTTCATGTGCTGAAGATTTTGAGGCATTATCTTTACAGTGCCTCGTGTGAGGTATTTACAGATCATTGTAGCCTACAATATCTGTTCAAACAAAAAGATCTCAATTTGAGGCAACGAAGATGGTTGAAGCTGTTGAAAGACTATGATATCACCATTTTGTATCATCCTAGGAAGGCCAAAGTGGTGGCCAATTCTTTGAGTAGAAAGGCCATAAGTATGGGTAGCCTTGCATATATCCCGGAAGGTGAGAGGCTGCCAGCTGCAGATGTTCAGACTTTGGCTAATCAGTTCTTGAGGTTAGATGTTTCAAAGCCCATTCGGGTTCTAGCTTGCACAGTTGCCCGGTATTCCTTGTATGAACGTATTAGAGAGCGACAGTATTATAATCCTCATTTGATTGTACTTAAGGACACAGTACGGCACGGTGATGCCAAATAGCTGGATGTGGGGGAAGATGGAATTTTTCGAATGCAGTGTGAAGTTTGTGTGCCTAATGTGGATGGGCTTCGTGAATTAATTCTCGAAGAGACCCACAGTTCCCAGTATTCTATTCATCCAAGTGCCGCCAAAATGTATCAATATTTGTAACAACATTGTTGGTGAAGGAGAATGAAAAACGATATAGTTGCATATGTAGCTCGGTGTTTAGATTGTCAACAAGTCAAGTACAACCATCAGAGACCTGGTGGTTTCCTTCAGAAGTTAGAAATTCCTGAGTGGAAGTGGGAGCGTATCACTATGGATTCTATTGTTGGCCTCCCACGTACTCAGAGGAAGTTCGACGCAGTATGGGTCATTGTGAACAGGTTGACCAAGTCAGCATATTTCATTCGAATAGCAGTTACCTATTCTTCAGAGCGGTTAGCAGAGATTTACATCTGAGAGATTGTCCGCCTTCACAGTGTGCCCATGTCTAGCATTTCTGATCGAGGTACACAGTTCACCTCACACCTTTGGAGGGTTGTACAGCGTGAGTTAGGCACGCAGGTTGATTTGAGTACATCATTTTATCCACAGACAGATGGATAGTCAGATCGCACTATTCAGATATTGGAAGATATGCTTCGTGCTTGAGTTATAGACTTTGGAGGCTCTTAGGATCTGTTCTTGCCAC
>AWOL01S0069932.1:5590-23862 GCA_000715115.1 Nicotiana otophora | reverse complement strand
TACGGCGCCAATATTGGTATTATCCATAGTTTCAGGATCTTATATGGTGTATTGTGATGCATCTCGCGTTGGGCTTGGTGCAGTATTGATGCAAGGTGGCAGGGTGATTGCATATGCGTCGCGACAGTTAAAAGTTCACGAGAAGAATTATCTTGTTCATGACCTGGAATTAGTAGCCATTGTTCATGTGCTGAAGATTTTGAGGCATTATCTTTACAGTGCCTCGTGTGAGGTATTTACAGATCATTGTAGCCTACAATATCTGTTCAAACAAAAAGATCTCAATTTGAGGCAACGAAGATGGTTGAAGCTGTTGAAAGACTATGATATCACCATTTTGTATCATCCTAGGAAGGCCAAAGTGGTGGCCAATTCTTTGAGTAGAAAGGCCATAAGTATGGGTAGCCTTGCATATATCCCGGAAGGTGAGAGGCTGCCAGCTGCAGATGTTCAGACTTTGGCTAATCAGTTCTTGAGGTTAGATGTTTCAAAGCCCATTCGGGTTCTAGCTTGCACAGTTGCCCGGTATTCCTTGTATGAACGTATTAGAGAGCGACAGTATTATAATCCTCATTTGATTGTACTTAAGGACACAGTACGGCACGGTGATGCCAAATAGCTGGATGTGGGGGAAGATGGAATTTTTCGAATGCAGTGTGAAGTTTGTGTGCCTAATGTGGATGGGCTTCGTGAATTAATTCTCGAAGAGACCCACAGTTCCCAGTATTCTATTCATCCAAGTGCCGCCAAAATGTATCAATATTTGTAACAACATTGTTGGTGAAGGAGAATGAAAAACGATATAGTTGCATATGTAGCTCGGTGTTTAGATTGTCAACAAGTCAAGTACAACCATCAGAGACCTGGTGGTTTCCTTCAGAAGTTAGAAATTCCTGAGTGGAAGTGGGAGCGTATCACTATGGATTCTATTGTTGGCCTCCCACGTACTCAGAGGAAGTTCGACGCAGTATGGGTCATTGTGAACAGGTTGACCAAGTCAGCATATTTCATTCGAATAGCAGTTACCTATTCTTCAGAGCGGTTAGCAGAGATTTACATCTGAGAGATTGTCCGCCTTCACAGTGTGCCCATGTCTAGCATTTCTGATCGAGGTACACAGTTCACCTCACACCTTTGGAGGGTTGTACAGCGTGAGTTAGGCACGCAGGTTGATTTGAGTACATCATTTTATCCACAGACAGATGGATAGTCAGATCGCACTATTCAGATATTGGAAGATATGCTTCGTGCTTGAGTTATAGACTTTGGAGGCTCTTAGGATCTGTTCTTGCCACTTGTAGAGTTTGTATATAATAACAGCAACCATTCGAGCATTCAGATGGCTCTATATGAAGCATTATGCGGTAGGCGGTGTCGTTCGCCAATTAGCTAGTTTGAACTGGGAGTGGCTCAGTTGTTGGGTACCGATTTGGTATAGGATGCCTTGGATAAGGTCAAGATTATTTAGGATCATCTTCAAACAACTCAGTCTAGGAAAACTAGTTATGCCAACCGTAAAGTTCGTGATGTTGTATTCATGGTTGGAGAAAGAGTATTGCTCCGGGTTTCACCTATGAAGGGAGTAATGAGGTTCGGAAAGAAGAGAAAGTTGAACCCTAGGTATACATGACCCTTTGAAATTATTGAAAGGGTAGGTGAAGTAGCCTACCGACTTGCATTACCGCCTAGTTTATTAGCAATTCATCCAGTGTTCCATGTGGCTATGATCCGAAAATATCATGGCGATCTGTCCTATGTGCTAGATTTCAGCTCAGTCCAATTGTTACAAAGATTTGACTTATGAGGAGGTGCCAGTAGCTATTCTAACCCGCCAGGTTCCATAGTTGAGGTCTAAGAGTTATCCATCAATTCGAGTACAACAGATAGGTCAGCCGTTTGAAGCATCTACGTGGGAGTCTGATTCGGACATGCAGAGTAGATATCCACACCTTTTCACCAGCCAAGGTACTTTTTATAATTCCGTTCGAGGATGAACGTTTGTTTTAGATGTGGAGAATGTGATGACCCGAAAAGTTATCTTTAAATTTAATATTCATTTATGTGTTCTGAGACCTCAAATAGCACCATTCAACTTACCACGACTTGCATGCGTAGTCCGTATAATTTGTCGAGAAATGTTTATTTGAAAAATTGATAAAAACGTGAATTTGTACTTTAAAACTCACTTAAGTTGACTTCGGTCAATATTTTGAGCAAACGGACCCGGATCAGCATTTTGGCAGTCCCGGTGGGTCCGTATGGTGATTTTGGAATTAGGAGTATGTCCAGAAAACTATTTGGAGGTCCGTAGTTAAATTTAGGCTTGAAATCGCTAAAATAAAAATTTACGCTTGGAAGTTTGACCGAGGAATTGACTTTTTGATATCAAGGTCAGAATCGTATTCTGGAAGTTTTAATAGGTCCGTTATGTCATTTATGACTTGTGTGCAAAATTTAAAGTCAATCGGACTTGATTTGATAGGTTTCAGCATTGAATGTATAAGTTGAAAACTCTTAGCTTCATTAGGCTTGAATTGGGGTATGATTCGTGGTTCTAGCATTGTTTGATGCTATTGAAGTTTTGACTAAGTTTGTGTGATATTGTAGTACTTGTTGGTGTATTTGGTTGAAGTCCCGGGGGCCTTGGGTGGATTTCGGATGCTTAACGGATCAAGAATGGGACTTAGTGTATCGCTGAACTGGGAGTCTTCTTGTGTGATCGCACCTACAAGGGTCTAGGCCGTAGGTGCGATACCGCAGGTTCGGCGGGTGGAGCGCAAGTGTCGAATTTGGAGGAAATGAGCAGAGGTCGCAGGTGTGAGGTTGGGTCCGCACCTGCGAGATCATAGATGTGGCGTTGAGAGCGTAGAAGCGGAGGGACCGCAGGCGCGATGATGAATTCCGCACCTGCGATTGTGCAGATGCGGGTAGAGGATCCCAGAAGAGGAGGCTCGCTGGGTAAGTGACTTTCCCAGAAGCACCTGTTGTTTCTCAAAAGAGGATACGCAGGTGCGAGCCTAAGCTTCGCAGGTGTGGAAATGCCTGGGCAGTGTTTAAAAGCGAGGGTTTCCGGGATTTTTCTCATTTTGGACATTTTGAGCTCGGGTTTTGGCGAATTTTAAGAGATATTTCGAAGGTATTCTTGAGGTAAGTCACATGTGATCATTATTAATCAATAATATTGGATTATCATTGAGTATTTCTACTAGATTACATATTTGTTAGGTGAAATTAGAGGATTTGGGCCTAGAGATTTCAAAATAAGAATTTAAGATTTGGAGGTCGAGTTGATGTCGGAATTTGATAAAATTTGTATGGTTAGACTCGTGGTTGAATGAAATTTTGGATTTTATAACTTTTGTCGGGTTCCGAGACGTGGGACCCACGGACGATGTTCGAGTGTAATTTCGGATTTTGTTGGAAAATTAATATTTTCATATGGAATTAATTCCTATAATTTGTATGGACTGAATTGAATTAATTGTGACTATATTCGAGGTGTTCAGACACTAATATCTGAGGCAAAGGTGTATTGGGATCTTGAGTTGGTTGCAAATCGAGTTAAGTGTCATGGTTAATTTTGACTTGAGGGAGTAGGACTTGTTTGTCTATTTGCTACGTGATTTAATGTGCGGGTACAACGTATATGTGAGGTGACGGGTACTTATGTGTTGTGGTTGAGTTAAAGCATGCGGGAGGAATTTGTTCATTGCGATTAATTGCTTATTAAATTAAGATATTTCTGCTTAAGTTGATTATTGTTTATATGATCATTATTCATGAAATTGTTATTGATTTAATTATTGTGAATATTTTGGAAGTGTGTAAAAACACGAAGGGTGATGCCATGACATTTATATTATTTATATTACCCTTGTCATGATGAGAAAGAGTGTAAAAGCACGAAGGGTGATGCCTTGATAGTTTCACATTATTATTTAATTAACTATGAAGTGAGGAAGAGAGTTAAAACACGAAAGGTGATACCCTGCCAATCTTATCATTTATTTATCAATTCATAGAAAGAAAGAGAGCTAAAGCACGAAGGGTAATGCCGTACCAATTTTATTATTTATTTATCAATTTATGGGAAGAATGAGAATAAAATCATGAAGGTGGTGCGATGCCATTTTCATATTATCAGTTGCTCATTTTATTGTTGATAAATTAATTGGCTGCTACATGACACTTCTCCTGCTAAAATTATTATATCATTCTCCTTCGCATATTCCCTCCCATATTTATAAATTATTATTTATTGTGATATTGTTGCTTCGTATTTGTATATACTTGTACAAGTTGTTTACGTACGTGTCTTGTCATAGCCTCGTCACTACTTCGTTGAGGTTAGGCTCGACACATACGGAGTATATGGGGTCGATTGTACTCATACTATACTTTGCACTTCTTGTGCAGATTTTGGAGTTGTTCCCAGCGGCGTACCATAGACTTGCTCGGATTCAGCTATCCAGAAGAGACATGAGGTATAACTGCACAACGTCTGCAATTGAAGTCCCCTTCTACTTTATCTTAGCTGTGTATTATCATTCAAATAGCTTGAATTTTATTCTGACCCTTTATTTGTATTATTCTAGTAGCCCGTGCACTTGTGACACCAGATTCGGTGATGTATTTTGATGATTCGGTAGTTATGGTCATCTGCACATTATTTCAGTAAATGACTTCCGTTTAATTTAATTATTTTAAACTTGTTAAGATTATTCTAACATTGGCTTGCCTATCAAGTGAAATATTAGGCGCCATCACGGTCCCGAAGGTGGAAATTTTGGGCCGTGACATATTTTATTGTTGATGAATTAATTTGTTGCTACGTGACACTTCTCCTGCTGAAACGTTTTAAATCATTTCCCTTCGTATGTTCCCTTCCAAATTTGTAAATTGTTAAAGGAGTGCATGGGGACGGTTGTACTCATACTACACCCTGTATTTCTTGTGTAGATTTTGGAGTTGGTCTCAGCGACGTACCATAGACTTGCCCGGATTCAGCTATCCAGAGGAGACTTGAGGCATAACTGCACAGCATCCGCAGTTCCGAAGTCCCCATCTACTTTACCTTAGCTCTGTATTATCTTTCAAATAGCTTGAATTTTATTCAGACCTTTATTTGTATTATTATAGTAGTTCGTGCTCGTGCACTTGTGACACCAGATTCGGGGATGTATTTTGATTATTCGGTAGTTATGGTCTTCCGCACTTTATTTCAGTAAATGACTTCCATTTAATTTAATTTGTTTAAACTTGTTAAGATTATTCTAATATTGGATTGCCTATCAAGTGAAATGTTAGGCGCCATCACGGTCCCGAAGGTGGGAATTTCGGATCATGACATATTTTATTGTTGATGAATTAATTTGCTGCTATGTGACACTTCTCCTGCTGAAACGTTTTATATCATTTCCCTTCCAAATTTGTAAATTGTTAAAGGAGTGCATAGGGTCGGTTGTACTCATACTACACCCTGCATTTCTTGTGAAGATTTTGGAGTTATTCCCAGCGACGTATCATAGATTTGCTCGGATTCAGCTACCCAGAGGAGACTTGAGGTATAACTGCACAGCGTCCGCAGTTCCGAAGTCCCCTTCTACTTTATCTTAGTTGTGTATTATTTTTCAAATAGCTTGAATTTTATTCAGACCTTTATTTGTATTATTATAGTAGCTCATGCTCGTGCACTTGTGACACCAAATTCGGGGATTTATTTTGATAATTCGGTAGTTATGGTCTTCCGCACTTTATTTCAGTAATTGACTTCCGTTTAATTTTATTTGTTTAAAAATGTTTAAGATTATTATAACGTTAGCTTGCCTAGTAAGTGAAATGTTAGGCGCCATCACGGTCTCGAAGTTGGGAATTTCGTGTCGTGACAAATGCTTAGCGTTATTGGTCTAATAATAAGTTTAAAACTCTAGTAAATATGTCATTAAGGGGTCGTTTGATCCTTATTCTATAGTGCGTAATAATATGGGGAGTGTTATGCGATAATAGGAATTAATGTTATATTGGGTTTAAAATAACAATTTGTCTTTTCATATTTTTCTCGTCTATTAATAATGCATGTCATTTATCTATCATAAAATAGTACTCCCTCCTTCACTTTTACTTGTTCAGTATTCTAAAAATAATTTTTCACTTTTATTTGTTTGTCACTCTTAGCATATCAAGAGAAAATAATTTCTTTTTTCCTATTATACCCACCGTATTAATTACTTATTTCAAATCACTTTACAAATTCATTAAAAATATGCGTCAATTAATATGGGTACTACGATAAATTATGCACTTCATTTATTATTTGTTAAGGGATGTGCAAAGTCCATAGTGGACAAGTAAAAGTGAACGGAGGGAGTAATTACATAGTCTTTTGCACAACTTTTGCAAAATTTAGCAATTAATTTTGAGTTCAATACTATCAACCAAACACTGTTACGTATGCAACATCTAATATTTTCCAATTGTACGCTGCACTAAGTCTGCAGAGATTAGTTTATCTTATGAAACAAACTAAATATTTTAAATTATTTCAGAATTTTATGTTGGGAAGTGTGTTTATGCAACCAACCAAATTATTTCTATTCTTAATATTGTGGAGAAAATTGTTAAGAATTCTGAAAGAGTGTCATTGTATTGATCGCTTTTACATGAAAGGTCATAATTAGATTAGAGCAATAAATTAGATGTGAGTGAATGTGGAGAAGAAACGTTAGTTAGAAAACATGAGTAATCTTAATACAAGTTTTATGCTTTTCTAACCAAAAAGAAACGTTAGTTAGAAAATGCATAACATGTAGGTTATCTCCAGAAGCTGATAGTTTTCACTTTTCTTCAAAGATTTCCCCCGTCACCTCACATAAAAGTTGCAGAAATACGACACTTTTTGGGTTAATCTTTAATTTTTTACCTCAGTAACCCTAGGGACAGAATTTGATAGTCAGTTAAAAGTGTTGCCATAGGGCATGTGAGAGGCAATACTTATTAAACTTGTAGTTCTGCACTTTAAAGTAATAGAGAAAACTACTCTGTATAGCCCCTAAAAGTTTTAATAGCCCATGTTTTTCCCCTGGACCCGAAATGTTTCTCCGGCCCAAACATATTACATCTAATGGCTCATAATCCATAATACACTGACCCGCCTCTTAACTCATTGTTCTATTGCACTCGGCTCTCAATGCACTGACCCGCCTCTCGAAACACCATTTCTTCTCAAACACAGCTTCTCCTTGTTTACTCTTGCTCTCAATGTAAGTCAAAATTTTAGTAGGTTTTTCGATTTTTATTCATAGTCGACTCTATAATGGAGAAAAAGAAGTCTTTGAAGAAAAATAAGAAGTTGAGGGTACCTGCACATTCTATGAAATTAGCTGGTAAATTAGTGAAATATAACCCTAATTTTATTAGGAATGATGATGACGATTTTGAAGATTAACTAGAATTTGGGTGCGATTTGGGGCATGCAACCCCTCAATCTGTTGAAGCAAGGCAAAATACCCCTATTGAAGGAATGCAAAGTACCCTTGTTGATAGAAGGACTCATTCACATAGCGGGACTCCCAGCGATAGAGTAACGAGGTCACAAACTGCTCAGCGAATAGTTGTTGAAAAAGGCACAAGTTCAAAAAGAAATATCAAAATGATGGAAAAGGATGTTGTGAAGGATAAGGGTAAAGGTTCTAAAAGGAAGGCTAAAACGGATGGGGATGATGTTCCATCAAAAAAGAGAAAAGTTCATGTTGATCAAAAATGTTCTAGTTCATCTGATTTGAAAGTATTTTCTAATGATATAACTCTGACTTGTGTGCGCTTAGTTTATTTTAGTATGTAGAAACTTTATCCAATATAGTAGTTATGTTCCAGATTTGAATATAAAATATATCATTCTTTTTCATATTGCATATAATTTGTATCAAGTCAATAAGTAATGTGCAATTTGTATATAAAGTGTATCATCTATCCACATAGTGTATAAGTAATGTTTAAAGTGTGTATTTGTGATCGTTATGAAGCTTATATATATTTATATTTTTGTGTTGTCTACAGCTTTGGGATTACTATGTTTCTTTGGGTGATCATTATAGTACTCGTATCAGTATGCATACAAACTGCAGTATAGTGAAATATTTGAAAGATACTTTGGATGATCAGCAGATTGAGATGTTTAGAAGAATATGTTTTGGTTATTTTGTGAACTTGCCCGAATTCTTTATACAGAACTAACTTATCCATTCACTATTGCTTAGGGAAGTGGTGTCACCTAAAGATGATGAGTTATGGATTAAAGTGAATAGTACCAAGTTGCACTTTGGACTTGCAGAGTTTTGTATTATCACAAGTTTAAAGTGTAATGGTGATCCCAATAAGGATTATGAATCTATCAAGTCGAGTCGGTTGATGGAATTGTACTTTCCAAGCATGTCGAAAGTGTCTAAGAAATTATTAAGTGATTGTTTCTTAAAAAAGATGTGGAAATCTGATGAGGACGCATTAAAGATTGCAGTATTGTATTTCATTCACAGTTTCCTATTTTCTATTACGAATGATGATTTGATAACAAAGAATGATTTTCTGTTGGTTGAATCTGGTGATTTTGAGACTTTCCCTTTGGGGAAAGTGGTTTTTAATGCTACGTTGGAGTCAATGAAGGATATGGTTCGTAGTAAGAGAGAGATGTACCGATATGGTGGTTTGCCTTTGGCATTCTAGTGTTGGTTTTATGAATGCTGCCCCTATACTCACAAAAACCTCGCTTACCGGATTGGAGATCTTGTGCCATGCATACTAAACTGGACTGTAAAGAAGAAGGTGACATTCAAGAGGTTGAGGAAAGAATTTTTTCTTTTAAGTCAAGAGCAGTTAAAAATATATTTTTGTTTAGTTTACAATATTTTGTAGCAATACATATGAAGCTACTTTTGATACATAAATTATGCATTTCTGATATATAAATTATATATTTATAATACATAATATTAATTAACTGTATGATGTGTAGTTTCTACAAGTAATATATTGGTTGTCTTTTATTTTTTAAACATTTCATGATTGCTAAGTTTTTATTTTTATTTGTAGTTGGTGTTTAGTAATATTTCCCCAACAAATGTGGAACAAACAAGGCTTGAATTGCATGATTTTGTCCCTGTGTATGAAGATCAAAATGCTGAAGTTAATCCAAGAGATGATGTTGATGATTTCAACACTCAACCTAAAACCATGCTAAGAAGCACCCCAAAAATAAGCTGGAATCACAACCTATTAACAATGAGAATACAGATCCATAGCCCAGTAACTTGAGTTTAAGCGAAAATGAGCTGAAACTTCTGAGAAGTGAAATCAACACGGTACAGTTCTATTTTGACTTTGAGAAGTTCTGACAACTTTATTGATATTCGGTTTAACTTTTTCTTTTATAGGTAAACGACAAGGTTTCATCTTTGGATCAGTTAATGATTACCTCATTTGAAAAGGTTTTTAAAGCTCTAGGTGAACGCGATACTTCAAAGGTATTCTCACGACTATGCTTATTTGTTATTTTTACCTGTTACTATAATTTTTACAACTTTTTATATATTGTTTCTGAACAGGGTAATAGAAAAGAGGACGACCATCATGATAGTCATGGCCATTATAATACCGGTGATATTCATAAAGATTATTTTGGCGATAAGGAAGTTGCAGAGAATAATTTTGGTATTGAGGAAGTTATGGAGAGAAATATTGGCAGTGAAGAAGTTGTAAAGAAAAATGTTGACACTGAGGTAAGTCTAGAGCAAACTGTTGTTATTATGGAGGGTGCGGTGAAGGGTTCTATAAAAGCTGGTAAAAGTAGTGAAAGAGTTGGTGATGACGAAGCCTTGATTAAGGATGTCGAGCCTAAAATCACTGCAATCACCCAGAAGTTTTGTGATAAGTTGTTGGTAAAAATAGTTGTGAGGAAGTTGGTGAGGACAATAGTTGGACTAGTGATGCTGAGGCTCAAATAACTGCAATCACCCAAAAGTATTTCAATCAAAATACTGTACATGGTGATTGTTTAGGAGTAGATACAAATATTACTACTATGCAGGAAAATCGTATAGTTGTTGTTGATCATGACACACCTGAAATGATCCCTAGAGAAAGGAAATCAGTAGGGGTCATGAAGTCACCATTCATGAACAAATTTGACTCTGGTGGCACCATCCAAGTTGCTCAAGATAAGCCAACTAACTCAAAGAAGCCCATCTTGACAAATAAGTCCATCTTCACTATAAAGTATCCTTTTCAGGGAAATGTTGACAATCCTGTTGATTTCAGAATATTGTGTAAGTGGAACACTTTCATCAATAGAGGCTTAAGGACTAATGCACCGTAAGTTTTATGTTTCAGTTTTTTCTCTTTCTTTTTTTTTCTTGTTTATTTTTCGTGTTCCGTGTTATGAACATATCTTTTTATCCTGATTCATCAGGGACAGTGTTTATACAGAGATTAGCAATAAGCTAAATAAAATCTTTGAATTTGGAGTTGATGATATTGGAGAAAAAAAATAGTTCTTCATATTTGCATATCCTGGCCTACCCTTGTGTGATTCAGTAAGTCAACGCTATAATGGTTCTTCATATTTTCAGTATATTGATGTTAATTTGTTAGCATAAATGCCATTTCCTTTTCTTTTATCCATGTTATAATTACATATAGATTATATCTGTAATAAAATAAGAAATGGGACTCGGTAACCCATGGATAGTAGGCGTAAAAAAGGACTAAAACAATAATGACAATAGAAAACATAGTATCAACTTGGAAGAGTATCTTTTTATGTATATTTGCAGTATCTTCTGTAAAATGTATAATCGGTTTATACATAAAATATACATTTTAGTTTTCTCATACTGTTATTTTCTGACAATGTGTGTTTATTCTTCATATTTCAGCATATTGATGTTATTGTTTACTATTTGAGAAAGAAAGGGAAGTACGGTGTTGATGTTCCAGTAAGATTTACAACTACCGACTGTTGGTTTAACTGCTTGATTTCGAATTTGTACAAGAAGTTTTTGGAGAAAAAGAGAGACATGAATTTGATTACTGAAACAAATCCAATTGTTGAGTATATACTTGGGTATTTTTTAAGATGTAATGTTCCTTGGTGTACTGTTAATGAAGTCCTTTTCCCTATAAATCTGTCTGATAAGTGGCACTGGATATTGGCGAGACTGTCATTCAAAGATCTGTGCATTTATATATACGATTTCATGAGTGGCGCGCGGCAGAATAGTGCAGTTCGGAGATCAATTGAGCCATACTCAGTATTGCTCCCATATTTCCTTCATCGTATTGGTTTTTGGGACACAAAGGAGAATCCTATGGGAATCCCCACCATTGATCCTTTTGAGATTCATGTCATTAATGGGTTGCCAACACAAGATAACACGTAAATTATTATTGAATGTTTCTGATTATTATTCATTTTGTTTTGTACATGAATTCCTATTTGGATATTATACTAACTTATTCGTTTATGTGCGACCTTGTATGTAGTGACTGTGGTGTTTATGTTGTTGCATTTGCTGAGTACATCATTCAAGGCAGCAGTATTCCTGAAGCTATTGATATTCATGGGATAGGGAACCGATATGGTATATTGCTATGGGATTATGGAGTGAAGAAACAAAGAGCACATGCACTTAGTGATGATGAGTCTACTGGTAGATTGAAGGATCTGGCCAAAAAGGATAACAAGAAAAAGGGCAAGTCGCATTTCGTTATTGATAATAAGGATTTGAAGGATAACAAGAAAAAGGTCAAGTCGCATTCCGTTGTTGATGACAAGGGTTTGAAAGATAACAAGAAAAAGGGCAAGACGCGTGTCGTTGGTGATGACGAGACTTTGAAGGATATCAAGAAAAAGGGCAAGTTGAAGGTCAAGAAAAGTAGTTTGGGATAGTTTAGCAGAACATTCACATGTAGTTTTAAGATGAAGTAGTTTGGTTATAATATTGTCTTATGATTGGATGCAGTTGCATACTTATATCACGTTTTATGCTTTTTGTTTGGGATGTTTTTGAACAATATGTTTGAAATGCTAATGTTGAATATTACTTTTAATTGCGACTTGTTTGCTTTCAGTTAATAGTGAAATTATGTAAGTTTCAGATTTTGTGTAGTTTTGACTTTTCTACATTTTTAGTTTTGTAATTTATACATATAATTTGTTTCGATGGGTTTTGCAAATTTAGCTGGTGTTGCTAAGTTGTTATAGGAAGTTTTATGAATGAAGTTTGGGGGGCAGCTAAACTGTATATAAATTGTATAGCGACAGACTATTTTGTATAATTTTGTATAGTAACAATCCTTTTGTATATGATTTGTATAGTGACATCTATTTTGTATATTTTTTGTATAGTGACATCTAGTTTTGTATATTTTTTGTATAGTGATATCTATTCTGTATATTTTTTGTATAGTCACAGTCTATTGTATGTAAATTGTATATACAGTAGTGACGATCTATTTTTTTTGTATTAATATAAAAGTTCTATTTTGTATATTCTCGTATAGTGACAGTCTTTTTTGTATAGNAAGTTCTATTTTTTGTATAGTGACATCTATTTTGTATATGTTTTGTATAGCGACAGTTTATTTTTTTATTTTTTGAATAGGAATAAAATATTATATATAAATTATATAGTTACAGTCTATTTTGTATATTATATTTTTGTATAAATGTACAGGTTCTATTTTCTATATTGTTTTTATAGTAACAGTCTTTTTCGTATATTGTTTGAATAGTAATATCTATTTTGTATATGTTTTGTATAGCGGTAGTTTATTTTTTATTTTTTGTATAGGAATAAAATATTATATATAAATTGTATAGTTACAGTCTATTTTGTATATTATTTTTTTGTATAAATATACAAGTTCTATTTTATGTATAGTGACATCTATTTTGTATATGTTTTGTATAGCGACAGTTTATTTTTTTATTTTTTGTATAGGAATAATATATTATATATAAATTGTATAGTTACAGTCTATTTTGTATATTATTTGTAAAGTGATATTTTTTTTGTATATATTTTGTATATTTTTATCTATTTTGTATAAAGTTTTGTATAATGACATCCATAATAGTATTTGGAATAAAACTTCTACCAATACTTTCATTACGACAAAATGTAGCATCTTTATTCATACATCAGAGAGAATCTGATTGCAAATCTCATTATTTTTTCATTATTCTAATTGTAACATTCACAAGGAAAAATGTTACAAAATACTAAATCATTGATGAACATCTACTAGTTGTCTTGATCATTCCTGCATGTTCTTCTGTTGTGTTCTTGTTTTCCACACAGTCCACAGGTAACTGTTTCAGTATACAAATATTCATAAAGTCCCTTGCGTCGTGACTTTGTCGGTCTTTCTGATTTGCCCTTTACTATCAGTGGTAGCACCACATTATCTAACACCTCTGTTGGAAGGTCCCATGTAGTTTCATATGGAAGTGGATTAACTGGCACTTCATATGTCTTCTTGAAGTATTGGTTGGTGTAATAGGCAAAATACTATTTGGGTGCTTCTATGTGTGTGTAGTCCAATACTGCCATAGCATGTGGACAAGGAATCTCATCTACTTGAAATCGTTTACACGAGCATTCTCTTTTTTGCAAGCATACTATGTTCCGCCTTTGTTCAGCATCCATTACTACATATACATAATCGGTTGAAGGCCGCACCTAAATTTAAATAGATATCATTAGTAAATTAGGGATATGACAAGTATTAATGTATGATGTAAGACATGATAAAAGAATATTTACCGTCATCTTCTGCGACAAATAGCTATTTTCCTTCAGTACTTTGTTATATATTTTTTCTAAGCCAGTAAATGTACTCATTGCAGTCATTCTATTTGTATTATTCCATTCCATAACCAAATTCATCATGAAATCTAGAAAACTCATGATTGGTAGCTCTCTTGCCTCTCTGTTTCTTGCATTGAGTGACTCGGCAATATTTGAAGTCATCGCCATGGATCTATTAACAGTGGAATGCACTATGGACTACTTTTCAAAACCAACTTGGAACAGGTAACCCCTTACCCTCTTATCAATGTTGTCCATATCTTGCATGAGGCGATTAAAATCTTTAATTTTGTATGCTCTGGCCATTGCAATAAATACTTCTCTCAGCCAGTCATGGTTCTTCTTGAACTACTTCTTTATGTTATTCTAAAGCTGAAAGATGCATACACAGTGAGATACCTATGGATACACAATTGAATCACCCCTCAATATGCTTGCATGACGATCGGATACGATGCACATCCTTTCTCTTTCCCCAAAAGCCTGTCTAAACATTTCAAAAAACCATTCCCAGGAAGCATCATTTTCAGAATCGACAACAGCATATGCTAGTGGAAATATTTTACCTGGTTAAGCAAATAAGAAAGCATCCACGTGTTATTTTTGTTATACACGGATAAGAACTATCTATACCATATATAATTATTATACGAGTATGCGACATATTCCCATGTCGTATCTTGTGCGGTAGCTGTTAACATTGTTCCCCTGTGTGATAATTTGAGGGATGTTCCGTCAACCACTACAATAGGGCGACAAAAACATACAAGAAGCGCATGTCCTATGATTTATGTAACATTGTGACAGAACCAGGATTGTCATATTTATCATATACAAGTGACCAGGCAGTTTACTATAAGATTCGCGTGGTATCCCTCTTAGTCGTTCAAGCGCCTTTTCCTTTGTTCTATAAGCTTTTACGTAACTCATATTAATCTCATACTATTGTTTCATATCGCTCATGATGTCTGTCGGAGTGTATATTATTTTTGGATTGGCATATTCGTTGCAAATTATTTTTGCAATGGCTGACGAAGTAGCATGACGTTGTGAAAACAGTCTACTCGTCTCTGAGAAAGTGTGAACATCATTGAACCGTCTAACCTTGAAGACATTTGATTTGTGTAGACTTGAAGATCTAAGACTCCATTTGCAACTTTCATCCACGCATTTAAGACAATACCTATTTAAAATATAGTGTTATGATAATGCACTTCTTCAGATTTTTACACTTGTGTCTCTAATAAACAAGCAGTATACATATGCAATCTCATTATACAATAATACAAGCAGTATACACAAAATTACAGAGAAGTTCAATGTCATACGTAGAAATCATACCTTGTTGTAGATGATCTATCCACTATAAATTGACATTTTTCTCGTATTGCGTAGTGTTTTATTATACTAATGAGTGTATCTTTGTCCCAATAAAACTGACCTTCTGCAATTTCTTCATGTTGTGGATTGTCTATTATACAATTTCCCTTCATTATTTTAATTTTGTCTTCTTTTCCATGATTATCCATCATCTCAACAATATTAGTTCTGTGTACTTCTTCTACGTTCTGACATAGTAAACCAGTTGAAGTTGTTGCGAGTAAGTTGCCACCCAAGTATGAACTTGAATATGAGCATTCAACACTTGAATACAGAGTTTTCAACGTTATGCATAATGGATATTCAGTGATATCCAGGATTTTCTTTTTCATCTCCATATACAAGCGCACACTCATATCATATATATTGGAATTGCTATATAGCCATCCTTCACTGTATATTTTATCTCCATCGCACTTGTAATTGAATCTATATCCAATTGATTGTATATCTCATCAACAAAATACTCATAGCTACATCCCGAATTGATCAGCACGCCATTAACAAGGAAATTAACAAATTTACTTTCACTTACCCATTCACCACTTGTTGAAGTAAAATTGGAATCAAAATTGGAACAGTAGTTCCAATATTCACAATATCCATAGATATCAGTTGAGTTTGTCAATTTTGTATCAATTTCACAATTTAAGAACAAAATCTCAACTCTATTAAGTTGATTGTATGCCACAATTGTGCAAAAACTTTGAATTTTACCGTGAATTTTTTGGAGCTCTTCTCTGGGTTTAAACTTCAGAAACCCTAGAATTGTTTTGACAATGTGAATAATTGGGCGACTTTATAGTATTTGGAAATTAAAGATCTCATATTGAACGCGTGAATTTAGGTAACAAAATTGATTAGGAGTGCTTTCCTTTTCGTTTGAGTTGAGCATATGGTCTCAGCTTTTTCAGTTGCTAGCCTTTATTATTGTTTTTAGGCTATGACTTGTAAAGGGTTATTTTGTGGCTATTAGGTGATATACGTTTGGCCCTAGCGGCTACAAATGAACTTCTCTCAAAGTAATAAGGGATAAAAATTTAAAACCATTTGGGCCGGGCATAATAGCCCAAATTACCCTATCCTAAAGTTGAGCTAGTTTGGTCTAAATTGTCAAAATATTAAAAAATAATTTTTTTTTGATATGTTAGACAATCATAACAAAGATTTTTCTGATTATTAGTTTTATTTTGTAATCAAACAGATTATAAGAAAACAAATAAAGAAGTTAAAATTTGGTTAAAGCTGGACGGGTTAAGGCTATCACTCATTATTTTTGAAAGGGAAGTTACATATTTTGCCGCTCGATTAGTTAAAATTATTTACGGTCACTACTGAAAAATTGGCCTACGGTAACGCTTGGAAAACCGTTCCCACAGAATGTTAAACTGTTACCATAGAAATATTGGAACGGTTTACAACCCGTTCCATCAGCCCGCGTGCCCATGTTCTATAGGAACGGTTCTTGCAACGGTTTTGCGTCGCTGTGACTATAGATACTTCTATCGCAACGGTTTTCCATTTCTCTGTTGGAACGATTAATTTTTCCAATTGGCACGGTTTAAAACCGTTACTATATTATTTATACAACGGTTCTTAACCGTTACCATACTATTTAATGCAACACTTACGTAAGCTATTATTACGGTTATATATGGATATAACAACGATTAGTTTAAGGTATAGTAACAGTTATATTTGTATTGGAACGGTTTATAGATCATTTTGGAACAATTTATAAGACCTATTGTAACAGTTTACATTGTCTAATGGAACGTCATTTGTGTTCTATTGCAATGGTTCTGGTAGGCTATTGTATCAGTTCAGTTAAAACTAAAATATAGCACCTGTTATAAATAAATATTTATATATATAAAATAAATTATAATAACACTAAAATTTAAATAAATCTGTTTACCCGAAAAACGGATAGAGTTGAATTTGTACGTAGTTCTAAGGATATGTGGTGTATCTTAATATAAATCGTAAGGGTAAATAGAAATATAAGTATATATTGCAAAGAATGCAAAATGGACAAGGTTGTAAGGAAGATAAATTTTAGGTCTAAACAAGTGGAATCAAATTAAGAATCTTGAAAGAACAACTCTTCACTATAGGAGAATACGGTACTTGCATTACAATGTTAGGAAAAACTTGCCCTCTACAGAAATGATAACCATCCCCTTTATAGTAGAGGGATCTTACTTTAGATATAATTAAAAATACATAGTGGGAGACCCATGATAAATCAGCTTTTCCATAATTCCTCTCAAGCTTCTCTCCTCTAGTGGGATTGCAATAGCTCTTGTCTATAAGCTCGATATTGACTCGAGTTTTTGGTCTTGACTCGAGCTCTCAATATTGACTTATCTCAATTCTGACTCGGACCCTTGAATTGATTCGGGGTCAATGTTGGTCGGTCCCTGGATCATAAGCTCGACAACATTACTTTGCATCATAGTTCGATTTGGGTTCGAGCTTGATTATAATATCGAGCTCGACCTTGATCGGCCCCTCGGACTCGAAGCTTGTTTGTACCATCTTCGGAACCCATCTCGAAGTCTTACTTTGATCGATTATGCTTCGAACTCAATCAATCGTACGAAGGACGAAATCTATTTTTACCGTATACAGATAGTCCCCTCGTTTCTTAGGAAGAATGCGGTGAGAAACGACACGATTTTACAATGGCTCGATCGGATTATAAGTTGACGTTTACATTGGGCTCGACCATGACTCACGTGATAGTTGTCCCATCGATTTAGTTTTTCAAGATATTTAATGCATGTCAGACGGTGGTCGGCCACCGCTGATACTGAACCGTCATTGCTTAAACCTGTAAATAACCCTTCCTTTTATCATTTATCACTTTTACATCTTCAATCTTCCAAATTTTCCAATTTCTTTTTCGTATTCTCTGAGTTTATTCGCAAATTTTTGATTCGTCTTTGCAAAACTCTTCTTCCAAATTACCAAATCTTTGTCACCTTCTTTAAATCCAAAATGATGAAGACATCCAAAACCGTCCCC
>AWOL01S0069925.1:1299-18723 GCA_000715115.1 Nicotiana otophora | reverse complement strand
GAAGGATAATCGAACACAACTAGGATGTGATTGTAAAAATGAAGGTGACAATCGTGCTGATAATGTGTTATAAATATAACTCAAAATAACAATATCGNTAAACTAGTATGTACAATAATTACTTTATCACCTTGGTTATCACTATTTTATTTTATTTTTTAGAATGTCTTGAAGATAAGTTTTGCTCTACGCAAGTCCACACATATTTATTAAATTATTTTTTGTTAGTTTAACGCACTTAAGATCTATATCTTATATTTTCTTTAACAATAAGCAAGGTAAGAGAACTTCAGTAACATGATCAACTAAAATAAATGCTTAACAATATATGAATTTGTTAATAAATAGCATATTGGTGCATATATATTACCATAAACTAAAAGAATATATAGTGATATACCTGAAGGATAATCGAACACAACTAGGATGTGATTGTAAAAATGAAGGTGACAATCGTGCTGATAATGTGTTATAAATATAACTCAAAATAACAATATCGAACAAGGAAAAACAAGCTAAAATATATAGAGAGAAAGAGAGGAAGAGAGATTCTTATTTCTTCTTCAATTGTGTGTTTTTCCTATCTATTACAAGGCCTTTATATAGGCATGAAAGGCATGAAAAGTGAATAAAAATATATCATTAAATATGTCATTAAATATAGAAATATGTTATTAAATATATCATTAACCATTTGAGAAGATCATGGAGAAAGAGTAGACATCCAACGTAATTTTTCTATAACATAATCATCATAGTATAAAAATATTAAAATAATAGGGTTTTTTGGTCTTTAAATTAAATGGTCCAAACTCCATTATATGCTACCACCTTTGTTTCTTTCTTATCTGTTAATGCGAAAAAAAAGTTCCCCACCACTTAGCTGCTCAATTGGTAACCTTCAATCGACAATGGAAGCTCCTCAATTTCAAGCCAGTCTCCAATTCAGACGTTTCTTGGCGTTCCAAAGCCCACGGTAACGAGCATTCTTATTTATCTCCATCTTCGATTGCTTTAATTAGTGTCCTTGGGAACAAGGGCGGAGCTAGAAGCCCGAATACTGGTTAGGCTGAACCCATTAGCTTTTGCTCAAATACTGTATTTATATTAAATTTTTCATTAAATATGTATAAATATTCATGAAAATTTTTGACTCTCTACCCTTCCGGGTCAGGGGCAACGTGTGTCTACGATCTACCCTACCCAGACCCCCACTTGTGTTATTTTTACTGGGTTGTTATTGTTGTATGTATAAATATTAAATTTAGAGCCAACTTATTAGCATTTAAAGTAGTTGTTCTAAAAACACATAGAAATTGAAATCCCAGCTTCAAAATACTTCTTAGTTTATCTAGTTGTTTGTTAACCAGAAATCGTTAGTTTCATGTTGTATTTATATTAAATTCGCATCTATTATCGGGAAGGAGTAGTGGTTAAAAGTACTATATGCACCGACTTAAAAAATCCTGAATTCGCTTTTGGTTTGTGGTGGTCATATGACAGAAGACACTATTGTTTTAGTTATTAAATAGTTTAACAGTTAATAATTTATTAAATCTATGAAAATTCACAAGCACAGGGATCAAAAGTGCACATTATAGTTAATTGAATGTGCTTAACCATATATCACAAGGACCAATATCCCTAATATTTCTGAACCACTTTTGCAACTCCACTAGAAGCTTTTTGTAAAAAATATTCAAGAGGATTCAAAATCTATATATAGACAAAAAATTATAATATCCTGTTGCACAGTGTAGGGATGGCAAACGGGCGGGTCGGGCGGATATGGCGAAAACGGGTCATGCAAAACGGATAAATTATCCAACCCGACTCATATTTAATAAGGATAAAAAACGGTATCCATATTATCCATGACTTCTTGAATATGATCATTTTTGGGAGAATAACTAGTCTCCCAAACATGAGGAACCCCAAATTTGAGGCTTTATAAATGTAATAGTTAAACCCATTAATTATCCATTGGTTATTCGGATAATATGGGTGGATAACTGTTTTCTTTTAACCATTTTGGCACCACTAGCACAATATAATTTTCGGATAAAGGAGATTCAATACATACGGCTCCACCACGGAATAGTTAGAGCCTAGATTTTACAAACTTGATGCAAGATGGTCCAATTTATGGATGAATGGAATTTTTGTAGTTAGAGAAAAAAACAGAAGAAGACAAAGAAAGAAGAAAAGAAGAATAAAATTAGATGTTTCATTTGCTTAATCCTACTTGTAATTTGTTACTTGTTTATGTTAACAGTTTTAAAGACATTGAGCATTGTAAGATTGCTGCACCTAAAAGCTCAGATGAAAGGGTGCCATCTCTAAATGTCAAAAATTTGCTAAGAAGGTCAGTTCTGCAACTTGTTGGATTGAGTCCTATTTTCATAAGTACTCGTCCTGTCTTATCTGCGCCAGTTCAGGAGATGAAAGAACCTGATGTTATCCGGTAAATGTTGTTTCCATTTCTTTAATCTCCACAATTAAATTGTCTATATGGCCTAGAATAAGTGCTGTCATTATTTTAATGGTGTTGTTAATTTGGATTTGAAGCATTCAGGACTCTAAAGCTTGCTAGTGGAGTGAGGATACAAGGTACATCCCTTTTTAAGGTTATAAAACAAAAATTTTCAAGCAGTTTTCTAATTAAGATTTTTTATTAGCTATACTTCGAGCTAATAACAACCCTGGCTGTAGCTGTTCTCATTGCTATTTGACTTATTTAATATATAGCATAGCTCAAGCTCCAGCTTAGCTTGGCTTGTTAGGGACAATATCATCAAATCCTGAAATCTTAATTTAGGGGCTTGCATGTGGTAAAATTGAAACAAAGGTTTAGTGTGCTGTGCGATTTCATTATCAAGTGTCCCCTCTATAATTATTAATAATTGAAAACAAAAGTGACTTAAAGGAGTAGTAAATAATAAGATAGACAAGCTTATGTGTGGTGAATAAAAATGTATATGCATGTTCAAGATATTGGTGAACATTATATGAGTCGAGTCGAGTTTTTTGGCTTGGTTAATAACTGAAGTAAATAGCCTAGTGTGTGTTTCATTAAACAAGTCAAGGTTGATTTTTCACGATTCCAGTTGAGTTTTCTCATGACTCTTTCAAGCATTTTAGTGCTTGAGCTGCTATAGTTGAATGGAAGATGATCACTTGCTTCCATGTTTGACGTGCTGTAGTTTCATATGTTTAACGTTTGGATCAAGCATACAGCATATATACAGGATAAGAAATTGTATAATTTGACCCAGCGAGAAAGTTGAAGAAAATAGTCTAGCGTGTGTTTCTTTATTGAAGAAACAAGTCAAGTTTGATGTTACACGAAGTCCACTTGAGTTTTCTTCCGGACTCTTTCAATCATTTGGAGCTCGAGCTGTTCTAATTGAGTTGAACATGCTTCCATGTTTGACGTGCTGCAGTTAAATATGTTTAACGCTTGGAGCGTGCATACAGCCATATATAAGGTTAAGAGGAAAAGCGACTTACATTTAAAAATGACTGTTTAATGATCTCATTCCGTACAGTTTTAAGTTCCATTTAATGAAGAAGTCATTCATATTATGCTGGGAAGGGGGCATATCAAGCCCTCGGTGTCATTCTTATTTTATTTCCGAGTATTAACATGAGTTGTTGCATCTTCTAAAGATGTTGTTGAAGGGGAAGGACCAGAGGCTCATGAAGGAGATAGCGTCGAAATTAATTATGTCTGCCGACGATCAAATGGATATTTTGTCCACAGGTACTGTTTTCAGTTTATGTACTGCTCCTCCAGATATTTGTTCGTCAGTAAATCCATGTCATACTTTCTTATTCTGTGGAATTGACATTGAACTTCTTCATTTTGCTTCAATGTAGTACTGTGGACCAATTCAGCGGAGAAAGCGCCCCTGTCATACTTCCTTTGGATGATACACAGGTTACCGTTTTTGTTATAGCTTTGGGCTTAAAATAGAACTTCTTAAAGGTCAGATAGCAACCTTCTGATTTCCATTATGTGGCATGGCTGGAAGCTGTCAAGAAGTTATATTGCATCTATTTTTTTATGAACTCGTTTGTGCCTTCAAAATGTGTGGTCCAATAGTGCCACTTCGTTAATCAAATAGGTCGAGGTAACTTGTAAACAAGGTTTCTTAATGAGTTCAAAAATATCTTTGTTCCTATCTTCTTACACTTCCTTAAAGACATGCTAGAAAAGTCTTGGTACATATTGCCGAAGGGCATACACAAGAAAAAAAGTGGAGAGAAGAAACGCAGAGAAACTTAGTAATAAGCTAAACTAGTAACGAGAAGAATAACCTTTGTTTATGTAACGTATTGTGCTGCCAGGACAAGCTGCTGTCTTGCTGAGCGACAAAATTATTTCAATCTTTCAGATAAAGAATTTATACTGCCGTCACCTCGTAACAATAAAGATGTATTGTGCTTAAACGTTTCTAACTTTTCTTTCTGTGCGTCTAGTTTGGGGAGGGTTGGGGTGTGAGCACCTAATTTTTGACCATGCTTGAATTTTTCCCCACTCATCTTCCCAATACCTAACTTCCCACACCCCCCACTCACCCTCCTACTTTTTCCACTCATGTCCCCCACTCACATCCCTAGCAGAGTCGTCAGAGCTGTCACACCTCCTTTTTCCCGAGGGATAGGGAAGTAGGGGAGTTTTTCCAATTAAAGTGACGTTATTCGAAATGAGATTATTTATTTAATCAGAATCGCCACTTGGAATAATTATTATGGTGTCCCAAGTCACCGGTTTATTTTCAAATCCCAAATCGAGGAAAAATAACTCCATTTATGGTCCGCGAAGACAAAAGACCGTGTAAGAAATTTTGTTAACTAGGGAGAAGGTGTGAGGCACTCCCGAGTTCCGTGGTTTTAGTACAGTCGCTCAACAATTAATACCTGACTTAATTATTATATGTTTTAGAACCTTTTATGCATTGCCGCTTTTATACTGCTTTTAATGATTTTTAAACAATTATGGAGTTGATTTAAACAAGTCGCGGTGTCGCGCACTTGTTATTTTTGTACACATCGCAAATCACGCCACGTGAAACCTACCCGTGATTCACAACATGTTTATATTATTATTATTTGAAGTTGGGGTCAAGTCGCGTGAAACGCGCACTTGAGTTGGGACTTACGTATCATGACTATGCCACGGGAACCGTACCCATAGTCATGATGATTTATTTAAACGTGCCTAAAGCAAACTACAAATGTTTATAGGTTGATGATTTCCTAAGATTTGAGATTACTTTGAGGCCACGAATTATGGATAAGATTAGGAAGAAGTAGGGATTGGATTACTAAATCGGTCATAAGATTGAGCGTGTTACATCTTAGTAAGTTGTTAATGCTTTACCTTTACAGTTATCTAAAAGTGCCAATTGAAAACAGTGCCTTGAACTAAATCTTTTGCTAATATCATGGCCAATTACCTTGATTCCAAACTTTAAAGCAACATACTAAAGCTGACGGTCCAACCAAAGTATAAGTCATGCCTTAACTGATTCACAAAAGAGAAATTACGAGATTAACTAAATCATATTCAACCTAATCACACAACTACGAGAAAGTAAAGTGGATATCAATTCAGAATTAAGCCTACGAAATCAATGATTTTCCTTACTCTTGTGATCATGTCCTATTACAATAATAACCACGATCTACAGCTACAAGGATTACCTATTTACATTCCAGCTTCACTTACATCTCACTCCAACATGAACCCTTTTTAAAAAAAATCAAAACACCAATTTTTCATGTAACACTACAGATCTGGTGATTAAATAGCTAAATCAACAAACTATCAGTTTCAACATTAGATAAACAATCAGAATAAAGCATGACTTCATATTAGGCCAAATCTGAAAAAATACAAGTATAGGGAAGACATACCTAATGGTGTAAGGATTAAATCTAGAAGCAAAGGGGGGCCAAATAAAAGCAAAGAAACCAGCGGGTAGGAGTTCAACAACCAGATTCAAAAGTAAGCACCAGAATCGAGCAAGTGATTTGAGGTTACATCACTTCTCTTAAACCCAGAATATGCAGAATAATCAACAACAGTGAATTAGCTTTAAAAATCTCCTTTGGATCCCAGCTTTCTCTATTTTTGAAACCTTTTTTGTTGTTTTCAGCTCTCAAAATCTTCCGGAACTTTGATTTTTTTTTGTTGCTAAGTGCTTTTGTGTGTGTTCGTGAATGAGTGTCTTAGGGAATGAAATGAGTGTGTTTGTGGGGCGAATTCTGATGAACCTCTATAGTCGTCTCTCTATCTCTATTGCGTGTGTGCTGATGAGCGCAGAGGAATGAGAGTCAATGAATATTCTGTCTCCCTCCGCGTGAGTGTGATATCTTCCTGGATGAGCTCTAGATCGGCCATCACCTGGCGAGCGAAGGACATCACGGAAGCAAAAAACATAGATCTGGTCATATCCTCACATTCATGGCATTTCATTGCAGCGTAATCGGCTATTTCTTTGATTCTCATTCTAATGACACCAATTTCTTGGAGCAAGCGTCTAATTTGCTGTGCACGGCTTTTAACACTTGTGTGGCTTTGTTGTTTTGGTCTTGCAACTTCTGCACGCTATCTTCTAATTGGTAAATCAGTGCATAACAATGTTCTTTTGTGTTTTGAAGTCCTTTGTCTGCTGAACCATTTCATTTTCGAGGTTGGACAGCTTTTCCCTTTAATCGTGACTTCTCTATCATATCTTTGTTGACCTTGCTTGTTCTTCTGCACGTTTTGCCAACTTTGCTCGAGCTTTTGCCAAGTCTTCCTCGACCTTTGTCAGATCAATCGCATAATCATGCACTTTTCGCCTTAGGTTGCTTATGATCCTTTCATCTATTTCACTTCTTACCGGCGTTTCGGCGGCTATTTTCATTTTTCGGATCTGAGTTTGGAGGGCTTCGTTTTCCCAGGCTAACCTCTTCTTTTCTCCTTCATCCTCAGCAGCTTGTGTCACGACCCAAAATCACACCACAAGCGTCGTGATGGCACCTAGTCTCTAAGACTAGGTAAGCCAATTTCAATTACATTTTGAAGCCATTTTTTTATTTTTTTTAAACTAACAGCGAAAATAATTACAATATACAACTTCCCAAGACTGGTAGTACTGAGTCACGAACTCTAACTGAATACATGGAATGATCACGAGGACCGAATATACAATACTGTTCGATTACAAATTAACAGTACAATGGAATGAAAATACTCCAAGGGACTGCGACGGCCAAGCAGCTCTACCTTGAATCCTTACGATCCCGCTTTAACTCTGCTCGAGTCCGATATCTCCAATACCTGGTTCTGCACAAAAATGTGCAGAAGTGTAGTATGAGTACACCACGGTCGGTACCTAGTAAGTATCAAGACTAACTTCAATGGAGTAGAGACGAGGTACAGTCAAGACACTCACTAGTTTAATAACCTGTGCAATATAATATACAAAATACTAGGAAACAGATAGCAATAAGGGCAGGATAAAACAACCAGTGGTATGCGCAGCAAGACAACAAGAATACCCTAAATATCCNAAGACTGGTAGTACTGAGTCACGAACTCTAACTGAATACATGGAATGATCACGAGGACCGAATATACAATACTGTTCGATTACAAATTAACAGTACAATGGAATGAAAATACTCCAAGGGACTGCGACGGCCAAGCAGCTCTACCTTGAATCCTTACGATCCCGCTTTAACTCTGCTCGAGTCCGATATCTCCAATACCTGGTTCTGCACAAAAATGTGCAGAAGTGTAGTATGAGTACACCACGGTCGGTACCTAGTAAGTATCAAGACTAACTTCAATGGAGTAGAGACGAGGTACAGTCAAGACACTCACTAGTCTAATAACCTGTGCAATATAATATACAAAATAATAGGAAACAAATAATAATAAGGGCAGGATAAAACAACCAGTGATATGCACAACAGACAACAAGAATACCATTAATATCACTCAACAATTAATAAACACAATTACACCCAATTAAATCAAGTCCTTCAAATAAATGTCTTTCACATATAATTCTTCCAGATAACTCTCTTTCAAATATAATTTTCTCAAATAATTAATTTTCAAATATAATTCTTTCAATAAATCTTTTCAAATATAATTTCCTCAAATAAATATCTTTCAAATACAATTCTTTCATATAATTCTTTTTGAATAAAAATCCTTCCAAATAAATATTTTGAATATAATTCTTTCAATTAGAACGTCACCATGTGACATCTCATTTCATAATCATAAAAATATGGGTCCCAGCCCATTTTCATATTTTTCGTAAACACGGATCTCAGCCCATTTTCATATTTCCACGGCACCTCGTGCCCATAATTAAATCATCATATTTCCCCGGCACCTCTCACAACTGCACAGACAATTCACGTGCCAAATATCCTCATTATTTTACTCACGACACCTCGTGCCCATATTTCATTTTATAATCCGCCTGGCAATAGCCACAGACTCTCAATTTCAACATAAATCAGATTGTTATCAATTTACCAACAACAAGACAAATTGCACAAGGTATAAAAATAAACACATGAAAATGATCAACACCACAACCCCGCATCATCAAATATCATCCCTGACAATAGCCACCCTTATCACTCCTATAGCCACCATTATCGCTCCGCCCAGACAATACCAATAGCCACTTTTATCGCTCCTATTGCCACCCTTATCGCTCCGCCCAGACAATATTCCAACAAACACAACAATGAAATGTCACCCTTATACCCACATAATATCAACGGTGAAATGCCACCTTTATCTCCCCAAAATAACAACTCGCACAACACAACAATTTACACGGGAAATTATCACAGTAACATAATAAAATCAATTCATATCACAATTGGCCCAATGGCCACAACCAAATTCCAAAGATATAACAAAATAAATTAATTTCACAACAAATAGCCCGAGGCTCCACACAATGTATATAACACCCAAAAATAATTAATAGAGATAGAAATTACTCAACATAAATCAAAGTCTTCATTAAATTCAAATTTTCAATAATTATATTAACACCTCTTCTTAAGCTCATTTAATTAATTATTTGCAGAGGAAAACTCATATTGGAAATAAGTTTCCAAGAAATATTAAACCAACAATACTCACGAAATTTCATAAATATTTCAAGTAACAATCACATCAAATTATCATATAAAAACAAATTCAACAATAAGGATTTAGGCATGGCAAACAGATAATTTAATAATTTTTCACAATTTCCTAATTTACTACACAATAATGCCTAAAACTTTAATTCAATGAATTTTGCACGTATAATCCCGAGTACGTACTCGTCACCTCGCGTACACGGCTTTTCACATTTCACAATTGGCACATAAGACTCAATACCTAAGGGGTAATTCCCCCACTCGAGGTTAAGCAAGACACTTACCTTTTTGAAGTTAGGCCGATATTCCAAAAAGCCTTCTTGCTTGAATTGACCTCCGGACAACTCAAATCTATCCAAATTAATTGTATAACTCCATTAAAATTCGTCGGAAACAATTCCGGATAATAATACGTCGACTTAAAAATTTATTCCAAAAAGTCAACAAAAGTCAATGTGGGGCCCGCCCCTTGGAACCTGACATAAGTTTTATGAAATCCGAACACCCATTCCGATACGAGTTCAACCATACCAATTTTATCGAATTTCAATAACAACTTGACAAGTCGGGTCGTTACAGCTTGCAACCCACTATCAAACTTGATGGTTCTTACTTGATCCTCTAGTTTGCTTATGGTGGTTCGATACTTCTTTTTCTTTGGCCAACCAAGCCCACTGTTCTTGTGCTTCGTCCGTGAATTATTGGACATGGGGCCCTTTGGCAGGATGTTCTGGCTCTTGATCAACCCGGGCTCTCTTGCCATACCATGCAGTGTAATTAGACTCTACCTCACCAGAGGATAGATCCCGCACCTGAGTTGGTGGCTCCAAAACCCTACATTGGTTCCAAACCTGGCGAACCCTTTCTTCCGGGAATGCAGCCTTTGGGCATAGCTCAATAACATGTACACTCAGATCTTCATCGTGAGGGACTATTTGATACCTTCCCAATTGGTGTAGGACCGATGCAAAGCATATGGCTGAATACTCCGAAAACCCATCAATAAGAGAAAGCACACTTCGGCGGACATGTAAATAACCTCGCTAACCGGAAGCCAACTAAAAGTCCACTCAATTTGCTTTGCGGTCAAAGAACCCAGATATGTGAACCATGCTTCAGTACCCTCCGACAACTCATAGCCATTTACCTTGTTTCCGTACTCTTCAATGCAATTGAGTCCGGTAAATCCGTAGTTCATGTACCTCGGGCGACGACAGAGATGTTCCACCAGCCACATTTGCAAAAACAAGTTACAACCCTCAAAGAACCTTGCACCAGCTCGACAGGCGCTTAAAGCTCGATAGATTTCCGCGAGAATCATCGGTATAAGAGTACCATTGGCCTTCTTGACCATAAAATCAGCCATTCCTGGCAGTCCTAATTCTATGTGTCTGTCACTCCTCGAGCATATCAGAGTGCCTAAGAATGCGACTACGAAAGCTAAATTCCTGCGCGCTTCCCACTTGTTTTTCTTTCCCTGGTGACTCAAACCAGTGCCTGGTGTCTCAAATCTGTGGGGATCCCCACAACAACTATACAAGAAGTGGAATGTACAAAACCCTTCGGCCAAATTCTCATTTTTAACCTGTCGGTTAATACTCAGAAGGTTCAAAAACTTATGAGGGGTCACAGTTCTGGGTGCTACTGGATATTTGTGCTTGAGATTCCCGTCAAAACCAGCGTACCCTGCTATCTCCTCCAGCGTAGGAGTCATTTCAAATTACGCCAAATATTTTCAAAAGAGGTCATGCTTTTCTTACCGAACTACGCGAGTCTGATTCTCACCAGATGTGAGATACGTAGGCAACCCCTATCAGGTACGACCTCATTTTTGCGAAACTCATCAAAATAAGAACCTTTTGAAACATGATCATCATCCGGGGCCGTTCTTATCAAAACAACCTTAAAATATTCTTCTGAGGCGTCGGAAGGCTGTCTTCACAAGAATAGCCGCAATATAAACCCAAGTTAGTCCTTTCTCCTATAACCAACCTCAGTTGGCAGAAATAACCCTAAAAACTTTCCTCAAGTGTTGGAGGGTCGTATTTGCAAAAACAACCCCTGTTTTGTTACTGATTTGAATTTTCAAAATTAGCCACTTTGTGCTTTTGGAAAATGTGTCGGTTTTGATCTTTGTCCTCAATTTGTGTGCAGAACGAGCACTATTGAGAATGTACCTTTTCGGGTCGTAGATGAGATTCCGCTAAGACTCCACATGTGGTGGAATGACCTGGGGGAGGTGAGCAAGCGTTCCGTGACTAAAGCTTTAGGTGGGCTCACCGGTCTTCTGAAGATTAAGCCCAGGGTTGATCTAATTGAGGCTCTGATACCAATTTAGGACCCGATACACAATGTTTTCCACTTCTCCGACTTTGAATTGACCCCTACGCTAGAGGAGATGGCAGGATACACTGGTTTGACGGGAATCTCAGGCACCAATATCCAGTAGCACCTAGAATTGTGACCCCTCATAAGTTTTTGGACCTTCTGAGTATTAATTGGCAGGTTATAAATGAGAATTTGGCCGAAAGTGTTTGTACATTCCACTTCTTGTATAGCCGGTATGGGGATCCCCACGGATTTGAGGCTCCAGACACTGGTTTGAGTCACCAAGGAAAGAAAAACAAGTGGGAAGCGCACAGGAGTTTAGCTTTCGTAGTCGCATTCTTAGGCACTCCGATATGCCTGAGGAGTGACGGACACATAGAATTGGGACTGGCAGGAATGGTTGATTTTATGGTCAAGAAGGCCAATGGTACTCTTATACCGATGATTCTCGCGAAAATCTATCGAGCTTTAAGCGCCTGTCGAGCTGGTGCAAGGTTCTTTGAGGGTTGTAACTTGTTTTTGCAAATGTGGCTGGTGGAACATCTCTGTCGTCGCCCGAGGTACATGAACTACGGATTTACCGAACTCAATTGCATTAAAGAGTACGGAAACAGGGTAAATGGCTATGATTTGTCGGAGGGTACTGAAGCATGGTTCACATATCTTGGTTCTTTGACCACAAAGCAAATTGAGTGGACTTTCAGTTGGCTTCCGGTTAACGAGGTTATCTACATGTCTGCCGAAGTGTGCTTTCTCTTATTGATGGCTCTTCGGAGTATTCAGTCATATGCTCTACATCGGGTCCTACGCCAATTGGGTAGGTATCAAACAGTCCCTCACGATGAAGATCTGAGTGCACATGTTATTGAGTTATGCCCAAGGGCTGCATTCCCGGAAGAAAGGGTTCGCCAGGTTTGGAACCAATGTAGGTTTTTGGAGCCACCGACTCAGATGCGGGATCTATCCTCTGGTGAGGTAGAGTCAATTACACTGCATGGATAGCAAGAGAGCCCGGGTTGATCAAGAGCCAGAACACCCTGCCAAAGGGCCCCATGTCCAACAATTCACGGACGAAGCACAAGAACAGTGGGCTTGGTTGGCCAAAGAAAAAGATGTATCGAACCACCATAAGCAAACTAGAGGATCAAGTAAGAACCATCAAGTTGATAGTGGGTTACAAGTTGCTGAGGATGAAGGAGAAAAGAAGAGGTTAGCCCGGGAAAACGAAGCCCTCCGAACTCAGATCCAAAAAATGAAAATAGCTGCCGAAACGCCGGTAAGAAGTGAAATAGATGAAAGGATCATAAGCAACCTAAGGCGAAAAGTGCATGATTATGCGGTTGATCTGACAAAGGCCGAGGAAGACTTGGCAAAAAGTGCAGAAGAACAGGCAAGGTCAGCCCACCAGTTAAAGCAAATATATGATAGAGAAGTCACGATTTTAAGGGAAAAGCTGGCCAACCTCGAAAATGAAATGGTTCAGCAGACAAAGGACTTCTAAACACAAAGAGAACATTGTTATGCACTGATTTACCAATTAGAAGATAGCGTGCAGAAGTTGCAAGACCAAAACAACATAGCCACGCAAGTGTTGGAAGCCCGTGCACAGCAAATTGGACGCTTGCTCCAAGAAAATGGTGTCATTAGAATGAGAATCAAAGAAATAGTCGATTACGTTGCAATTAAATGCCATGAAGATGAGGATATGACCAGATTTATGTTTTTTGCTTCCGTGATGTCCTTCGCTCGCCAGGTGATGGCCGATCTAGAGCTCCTCCAGGAAGAGATCACACTCACGCGGAGGGAGACAGAATATTCATTGACTCTCATTCCTCTGCGCTCAGCAGCACACACACAACAGAGATAGAGAGACGGCTATAGAGGTTCATCAGAATTTGCCCCACAGACACACTCATTCCATTCCCTAAGACACTCATTCACGAACACACACAAAAAGCACTTAGCAACAAAAAAAAAAATCAAAGTTATGGAAGATTTTTGAGAGTTGAAAACAACAAAAAATGTTTCAAAAATAGAGAAAGCTGGGATCCAAAGGAGATTTTTAAAGCTAATTCATTGTTTTTGATTATTCTACATATTCTGGGTTTAAGAGAAGTGATGTAACCTCAAATCACTTGCTCGATTCTGGTGTTTGCTTTTGAATCTGGTTGCTGAACTCTTACCCGATGGTTTTTTTGCCTTTATTTGGCCTCCATTTGCTTCTAGATTTAATCCTTACACCATTAGGTATGTCTTCCCTATACTTGTATTTTTTCAGATTTGGCCAAATATAAACTCATGCTTGATTCTGATTGTTTATCTAATATTGAAACTGATAGTTTGTTGATTTAGCTATTTAATCACCAGATCCGTAGTGTTACATGAAAAATCAGTGTTTTGATTTTTTTTTAAAAAAGGGTTCATGTTGGAGTGAGATGTAAGTGAAACTGGAATGTAAATTGGTAATCCTTGTAGTTGTAGATCGTGGTTATTATTGTAATAGGTCATGATCACAAGAGTAAGGAAAATCATTGATTTCGTAGGCTTAATTCTGAATTGATATCCACTTTACTTTCTCGTAGTTGTGTGATTAGGTTGAATATGATTTAGCTAATCTCGTAATTTCTCTTTTGTGAATCAGCTAAGGCATGACTTATACTTTGGTTGGACCGTCAACTTTAGTATGTTGCTTTAAAGTTTAGAATCAAGGTAATTGGCCATGATATTAGCAAAAGATTTAGTTCAAGGCACTGTTTTCAATTGGCACTTTTAGATAACTATAAAGGTAAAGCATTAACAACTTATTAAGATGTACAACTTACTAAGATGTAACAAGCCCAATCTTATGACCAATTTAGTAATCCAATCCCTACTTCTTCCTAATCTTATCCATAATTCGTGGCCTCAAATCTTAGGAAATCATCAACCTATAAACATTCGTAATTTGCTTTAGGCATGTTTAAATAAATCATCGTGACTATGGGTACGGTTCCCGTGGCATAGTCATGATACGTAAATCCCAACTCAAGTGCGCGTTTCACGCGACTTGACCCCAACTTCAAATAATAATAATATAAACATGTTGTGAATCACGGGTTCGTTTCACATGGCGTGATTTGAGATATGTACAAAAATAACAACTTTCAACTCCATAGTTGTTTAAAAATCATTAAAAGCGGCAATGCATAAAAGGTTCTAAAACATGTAATAATTAAGTCAGGTATTAATTGTATAGAGCGACTGTGCTAAAACCTCGGAAGTCCCTCACACCTTCTCCCGGGTTAACAGAATTTCTTACACGGTCTTCTGTGTTCGCGGACCATAAATAGAGTTATTTTTCCTCGATTTGGGATTTGAAAATAAACCGGTGACTTGAGACACCATAATAATTATTCCAAGTGGTGACTCTGATTAAATAAATAATCTCATTTCGAATAATGTCAATTTAATTGGAAAAACTTCCCTATCCCTCGGGAAAAAGGAGGTGTGACAGGGGGTAGTTGATAATTAACTGCATTCTTGTTTTTCTTACGAGTCTCTGTGAATCTGCAGATAATTGAAGGTCTGAAGGAAGTCTTGATTGGAATGAAGCCTGGAGGTTGTGCCTACTCCTTTAAAAAAGTATTCACTTTTTGTTTGCAAAATATATTCAAACTTTAGTAAATGACAGGATCTCCAGGAAAACTTATTTACCATTTTTCAGAATATACAGTTCTATTTGTTTGAGCTGTAAGGCCTGTACTGCAGGAAAAAGAAGAGCGTTGATCCCGCCTTCGCTAGGATACATCAATGAAAACTTAAAACCAGTACCTGAAGAGGTATGTGTTCTCAGAAATTTATTCATTTAACATCCTTTGGTGCCCTTATCCTACACTCTCCAACTATCTTAATCTATGATTATATGTTCCTTTTCTGCTTTATAGTTGATGTTATTGGTTCATCAAACGCATATTTTTCGTGTTGCAGTTTGGACCAAGGCGTAGCCTTATGTCTCATGTGAAGGAGCCTCTAATTTTTGAAGTGCAGCTGTTGAAAGTTTTATGAGTATCATACTTATTGTTGGTGCTTAACTATACTATGTAAGTTTACTAACTGATTAACTTCCATTACTTTGATCTCTTGAACAATGTACTGAATTTTTGCCAAGATATGCTAAAACTGTCTGCTGCAGGATGTTCCAAAACTGGTTATATTGTTTTTATTTCTAGTTTAAGGGAACTTATTCTTTAGACACAATTTCTACTTGGTTACTGTAATGACTAGTACATATTGTTTAGTACCATTAGTATTAATTTCACATACGAGTTTATTTATGTGAGAGTATAACACATTCAGCAGATGCAAATGAGTGAGTGACCCTCTTTTTTTAGATGCAATAACATCTTCCTTGACTTCTTTTCAGTGAATGAATGACCATCTTTTTGTTAGATGCAATAATATCAAAATCAGTTTATACAGTCAAACTTCTCTATAACAACTTCGTTTGTTCCGATTATTTTTGTATGTTATAGCGAAGTATTGTTATAGACAAGGTGGGTTGCTCTGATGGTAAGCACCCTCCACTTCCAACCAAGAGGTTGTGAGTTCGAGTCACCCCAAGAGCAAGGTGGGGAGTTCTTGGAGAGAAGGATGTCGAGGGTCTATTGGAAACAGCCTCTCTACCCCAGGGTAGGGGTAAGGTCTGAGTACACACTACCCTCCCCAGACCCCACTAGTGGGATTATACTGGGTTGTTGTTGTTGTTGTTGTTATAGAGAACATGTATTATAACATAACATGAAAATTGGTTCCGAAAAAAGCTTGGCTTTTATAGTGAATTGTTGTTATATCGGCATGTTGTTATAAAGAGGCATGACTGTATACATTTTAACTAATTTATAGAACGATCAAATGGACTCAAACAGAGTATTATAGTTAAATTTTAACCCGATATCTCATGTTGTTACTCACTGAAAAGAAGTTAAGGAAGGAAAATGGTTCTCTAATAGCCTCGTTGAATAGGAGGGCGAAGGCTTTTTGAGAAAGTCTATATTGTCTTATAAATGATTTTTTTTTTCTATTTAGAAAGAGGAGATTTCGAGTTCATAGCCTCGTGCATTTTTCGAATAAAGAAGATGGTTATAGTATCGAATTCGCTTTAAGAAGTAACTCTCATATTTAGTAAATTTACCAAGGTATCAGAGATCTGGCTTATAGAGTCCGGAATCAAATTGTGGTCTTTTTTGACTCAAACAACCGAAATGCGTGAAAAAAAAAATTTAGTGATCAAAATTCATATAGCGCCCTTTAAGCAGATAAATAGACTTTAATGTACCAAAAGAAGAGCAGACTGGTGGGTGGTGCAATGGTTAAAGACTAGATAATAAATTGGTTTTGTCATTGAGATCCAAGGCTCGAATCCCTCTAGCAACATTATTTTGTTTTCCTATTTATTTATTTTTTTCATTTCTTTTCATTATTTGGTTTAATTATTTAGATATAAATACTTTAATATTTATAATTACTTTTCAATGTAATTAAAATAATTTAAATATTTATTAAAAAAATATGATTTTTGAATTCATTTAAAGTAAAACAAAAAAAGAGAAACATTTTATTATTTCGTTAAAAAATCTACTGACATTTTTAATAGTTGTTATTTTGTATTATACGTAAAACAAAATTATTTTTTGTATTTTTTGATACAAAAAAATATATATAGTTTAATCTACTGCTTTAATTTTTTTAAATTTTTTGATATCATTCTTTTTAAATTTAGTTATTAAAATTTTAGTTATATTTACACTATATGAATTTTATTAATCGAAATTCTAATTATAAATCTTATAACTTTCTTATTACAACAACAACAACAACAACCCAGTAGAATCCCATTAATGGGGTCTGGGGAGGGTAGTGTGTACGCAGACCTTACCCCTACCC